>WBMV01001669.1:216-161003 GCA_013396655.1 Campylorhamphus procurvoides | reverse complement strand
GCAGTGGCGGCGGGCCGGGCGGGCCGGGCCGGGCCGAGGGCTCCGACCGCGGGCACAGCCACAGCCACAGCCACAGCCACAGCCACAGCCACAGCCACAGCGTGGGCGGGAGGAGCAAGGGCAGCAAGGCAGGTAACGCGAGGGGACCGAGCAGCCGCGGGGCCCCAGGAGGTGCCGCCGGTGCCCCGGTGTTCTCAGGTGCCCGGCACGGCCATGGCAGCCCCTGTGCCTGTGTCACCTCAGGTGTCGCTCCCCTGTGGTGTCAAGGATGCTGGTCCTCTGGCAATGTCACCTCCGGGGCTGGTCCTTGTGGAGCCAGTGCTTCTGTGCCTGTGTCCCCTCAGGTGGGGGTCCCCTGTTGGAGCCAGTGCTTCTGTGCCTGTGTCCCCTCAGGTGTGGGTCCCCTGTTGGAGCCAGTGCCCTGGGGCAGTGTCCCATCAGGTGTGGGTGCCCTGTTGCAGCCAGTGCCCTGGGGCAGTGTCCTCACATCTGTATGTACTGGTACCCATGCCCATGAGAGCCTCCACTGCTCACCTCCATGACTAATTAGGGCTGTTTGATTCTACCCCATCACCTATAATATGGCTGGCTCTTGTTCTTGCAGGCAGGCAGGTTTGGCCCCACATGCTGGTGTCCTGCTGGACTCACAGAACAGGACCGGTCCCAGTACCAGCCTTGTTCTGGTATTTCTACCAAGGTACTTCAGGGCTGTGTGTCTTGGACCACATCTGCCAAGCAAGGGAGTCCAAAACTGTGTTTGGGAGGAATTATGGCCCAGGTGTATGTTAATTATGGTATGCAAAGGAACAAGAAATGGTTGGTGGATGCAGCCACGGATCTATGGCAAATTTAGATTTATGTGTTTCAGAGTGTCTTCACAAAACATTGACATCGCACAAGAGGGAATGATTCAAGGCAAACTCCCTTGTGGAAATCAAGGGCTATGCTCAGGCTAGCACCACCTTGAGTATCTCAGTGCTGCACCAAGTGCGTGAGCTGCTGTCAGAGAGCTGAACTTATTCCAGAAGTTTTGTCTCACACATTCCAGCCTGTAATTAGAGCTGCCATTCCCATGTCCTTGTTGTTTGCAATGGGAAAATTACAGAAGTTTAAAGGAAAGCATAGAACTATCCAGTATGCACTACTTGGCTATGTAAATGCATGCGTTTAAGAATCTGATTTATTGGATTTTTCATGTTTTAACAGGTTAAAACAACGATCAGTATTATGGAGGAGGACTTAGAATTGCTCCAGGAACAAACTGTCACTACGTAAGTAATGACTTACTGCCTTAGGAGTCAAGTATGTGCTGGAATTGGATTATGTAAGTTTATTAAATATATGAAACACAAAGTATTAATTATTTGAGAAGCAAACTTGATTCTCAATTTCTTCTGCTTTCTATGCAAGCTGGAGAGGTTACTGATAATTAAGACAACACATCTTACTTCTTTAGCTAATACTCTACTCACTGTTTCTGTTAGTTATTTAATTTTTTTTAAATATTCAAACCTGAACAAAAGGAAGGGAAATGAAAGCTATGTAGGGTTTTATTAAGATGTTAAGAACTGTTATTTCAAACTGTTTTAAAAAATAGTTGAAGTTGCTAGGCTACAGCAGCATAAACTTACATATTACAGCTCTTAAAACATTAAATATCTTAAAAACAAGGCTATTCATTGCTGAAGCCCTAGTCTTATTTTTCACAGATAATAACCACAGTGGTTCTCCCCCAGTGTGAAGTGCAGTTTTCATCACAATGCATCATCCTTTTTTTTTTACATAATCCAAGGTTAGTTCTTTTAATTTTAGTCTAAAAAATATATTAGTACATCATAAAGTCTTTCTAAAGAAATGAAAACATGAGTGAGATTTGATGGGACCTCATCCTATCCAGCCTCTTCAAGGAACACACAAATATAGGAAGTACTTCCATCTATGAGTTAAACAGAATATTGATCGATCATAACTTGTAAATAGACTTATTACCTATTTTTCAAATAACCCGGTTTATTCTATCATTACTGCCAAGCAACAGTCCAAGGTAATATGATGAATATTAAGTGTAAAAGTATTTCTTAAAATAACAGAAACAGACATAATGTATCACACCTTATTCTGGCCCAAAAAAGGTTTCAATAGGATTTGAAACTGTCTCTGTTGTACTAAAGAATAATGTATGCACTTTTCATGATAGATAAAAATTGCTGCAGTAAAATACTGTATTCTGAGCAGTGTGGCTCTTATTTGTTTTGCTTTGAGGGGCATTCCTTTTGTTAGTGGTATGATTGCTAAATGTAGTCATATAAAAATTTGAATTAAAAAAGTCAAGATGTTGCTATTCTTTGGATACTGTTTTACAAATCAGAAGCCTATTTGAAGAGTTCATATTCTGCCTTGCCTGTGTTTTAATCGGCATATATGAAATTTCAGGCTTTTGCAGATTAATCTAGAGTGATTTGTCCCATCATAAACCAGAATTCTTGGTAGTTTTTTATTTCCATTAACTATACAAAGAAGCTGGAAGAGTAGTTTAGGATACATATTCAATGGAAGGAGACATTCATTTCAGCCTATGCTGACAGTATTCCAGAGATAACGCAATAGCTTTAAAATTTCGGAAGATGGCTGAGTAATGGTGGTGGAAATTATGATAATTGCAAGGACTCATAAATCACAAATTATCCATCCACAAATTCATATGATGCTGTATGGCTGAAAATCGTTACATAAATTAACTATAGTTCTGATAATGGAACTTTGGGATAGAAGATTCTAATGGACTGTTCACAACCAGTTTATATATTTCCTATTTTTAAAGCAAGTTTTATGATAATAAAATTACTAAATATTGGCTCTAGAAGGTGGATTAAATACCAAAACCTCATGAATATTCTATGTAAGATGGAAATATTTGTTAACTGCATAGGTTTTACTTGTGTTTGCATAAATATGCCGTACTTACTTTCCTATTTGTGAGCAAACCTGAATAATAAGGGAAGAAAGTATGAAGTCAAGACAGACAGTTGAGACATTTCATAAAATGTCAGTTTCTAAATTACAACTTTATTCTAAAGTGTATGGACAATAATATTCTTTCTGTGTCTACTAGAAAGCAGTCAGAAAAATAGAGACCTGTGCAGAACTCCACAGCAAAAGACAGATAAATAGAGCTAGAAAGGTCTAACTACTGCAAAAATCATATGTGATAAAGGCCTGGAGTTGGTAAAACTTTTAATCTGGATTTTGGTTTGTCTACATTTTAAAATCTTGAGTTTTACATGAAGATAAATAGTTATTAATGGCAGCAGAATTTGAATAATGTCTATTTTTACCTATATAGAGACAGAATAAAAGATTAAGAGCTTGCCTACATCACTTTAAAATTATACACCTTTAAGTGTTTTGAGCAGTTTCAAAGTAAATGAACCCAGGGAAAAAAAACTACTGCTTGCTTAAGTGCAAGTCATTACTTCCCTGTATGATGAATCCATTTGATGTATGCATTCAACAAAGTGGGAATGCTGTATCCATATGGGTAAAAAAAAACCCGTGCATACTTCTTTGCTGTATGGGAAAATTTGTTATTTGTGTGTTTGATTAGCTGATGTATATTAAACAAAAGAACCCACTCCATTCCACATCTAGTGATCAAAATAAAATCTCATGATTGTGGTACCATATGATGGGCCATATTCTGAGGCGGCTAGTTAGCACTCTTTTCAAAACACTTAGTGGATGAAAATAGTAGTTACAGCAGCAAGTAGTACCTCTGCTAGTAGGTGGAGGTAACTGCAGGTGTGTTTGCAATACCAGAGATATGGTACAGAGTAGTTTTGGCAGCAGAACAGCAGCAGTAATCTGCAGCCTCACATACAGCTTTCCTTTAGTAGCTGCAAGTGTGCTTAGAGGATCCAGATAAGGAATCAGAGAAACTGAAGATAGATTAAGAAGCTGTTTCAGAAGGGATTTTTCTTTCAACAGCTCACTTTTATATGTTGGTGGTTCTCAGTGCAAGAAGCATGCAAGAACTGTTGAGAGAAAATTTTCTAGCAAGGGCTGCAGAACTTGCCTTTTGTGGAATGATCTGAAAAAGACAGGTGACATTTTAGAGGGAAAGGTGTCAGCCGTGGTGGATCTGAAAAGGTAATCTGATGATTTAGGCTAGAAGTTGCTTTTGCACTTGCATAATAATATGTAGATGATCCACGTGATGCACAATAAAGAAAGTACCTATTTCTGAAGGCTAAAATCAGAAGTCTGAGTCATTGCTGGTGGTTTACTAAAGTGTTGCCACATGACATTACATGATCCTTACAGCAGTATCAAAGAAGAGGTAGTCTTGATGCAGTGTTGCTTCATTTTCTCTTTTCAAAATCCCATTTTATATTTCACCCAGAGGGGCTCAAAGTTTACTGCATCATTAATATTACTTCTGAAATAAGTAATAATAATAAGTAATAATTCTGAAATGAGTTCCAGGCACTTTGAAGGGGGGTAGTTTTGTTCTGAGACATGTACATCACAGTGGACTACTTGCTTGCACATTGTTTATTATCATCCTGTGTTTCATATTAAATTTCAAAATGGCATTGCTAACACTTTTAACATTAAAAAAGCATTAAGATTTATGTGTGTATTTGGAAAGTCTTTCCAAGCTTAACATTGATAATGTTACAGTTTCAAGGATTTGTGTATGTAAAAGAAGTTTAAAGAGTTTGACTTTAAAAAATCATGTTGAGTCTTAATTATGATATTATAAAGTTAATAAATTTACTCCAATTTCCTGTAGTAATTATCAAAGCAAGGGTTATGCACAATTTAAGAACCAAATAAAAGATCTTTGATAAACACATGTCCTTATAAAGAAGCTGGTTTTTCAGTTTAGTGCAGTCAAAAGTTGAGCATGGATGAAGTGAGGTTCCACCTACATTTGAAGGCATCATTTAACTTTCCAGTTTCTTTCTTTCTGATGCTGAAAAGTGGTTCATTCCATCAGAACTGAAATAAAATCTTAGCATTGTAAATAAAAAATTGTGTTCTCCCTTGTTTTTTACTTGGAAAAATAAATCTATTCTTTTTATGCTTTTAGAGTTTCTCCATGTGAAGCTGAACTTCAGGAAATAGTGCATCAAATAGACATCATGGTTAACAGAAAGCAAATGGAATGGGAAAGAAAGATGAGAGCTTTAGAAGCTAAGATGGATATCCAGGATCAGGAATTAGCAAGTGCGCAAAGCAAACTGGATCAAAAAGGTCAAGAGGTATTTAAGAATATTACATTCTATACAGGAAGTATTTATTCTGGTAGTTACTTATTAGTATGCTTTAAATTCTCTATAAGGAGACCCGTTTGTTCTATCATGTAAAAATGCCAAACACCCTTTAAAGGTCACTAATTATCCTTAGTGTTTTGTTGAAAAGTGTGCTTCTGTTCTGAAAAGTGATTGTAAAAATGTCATTGAAAATCTCATATTTCTTCTGTTTCCCTAAAGTCTGAATCAAATATCCTCAGTTTAACTGTATAAAGATAATTTGATGCTTTTTTCTAAATGCCAACACTTCTTGTTTCATCAGAAATTTCAAATGAAAGTGTACAGTTCACAAAGGTTCACAAAATTATGTCTTTGTAACTCCTGTTTATACCTGATTTTCATCATTTTACATGATATATTGTCTTTGTATAATAATTTGATTTGTCATGAAGATTCAAATTGTATTACTACTTAGACTTTCTTATGGAACTGAAAGTCCCATGTACCTGGTATTGTCTGTACTTCGGTCTTGTCTGCTGAATATTCATTCAGAAGCATCAAGAAGTCCTTGCATAGCACTCAGTTCTAGTTAAAGACAGATGAATTTAGGTGTTTACACAAGGGCATCCTTTTGTGAGCTAGGTGTCTAAACTGCCAGTGGCAATTCTGAAAATGGAGTAACTCTCCCTAATGAGCAATTAGGAACTTGCCCTTAGTCATTGTGGTCATTGAGCCAAGAGAATAATTCAGGTAGCCAGTCCTCAAAGCATCAATTTATTTGCCTGTAAAGAGATGTTACCTGAAATATTTTAGCATATTCTCCCTCCAGAAAAGCATAGATGCCATGTATGCACTTGGCCATATTTCTCAGATCTCTGTGAAACTCAGTAACAATTCAAGTCATCTCAAATGACACTGTACTTACAGAGCTGAAATGAGTCTACCGTGTCTTCCAATAATTTGTACATAAATAGCAGATAGTCTTGCATATGATTTATTAGCCATTCAAGGAAATTTTTCATCATGGGGCACAGCAGTTCTTTTGCAGAGTTGTGTCAGAAAAGCTTTCAGAAATGGTCTGTCATGACAGACTTTTACAGTATTGTCATTAAATCATAACATAAGTATACAATGAGATTTTTTACTATAAAAATCCCCACTTTGATGTCGACACAATCTGGGTTTGTGGTATCCAGCTTTATTACTAACTTACTGAATTAAAGTATATTTTTAATATCTCTCCTTTAAGCAATGGTCTCCTTTCAAAGTTTAAAATTACTTTTCCAAAAATGACGTATTTTGAAACACTTCAGAAAAGGTACATTTGAATGCTTATTCTAACTGTAGGTGGGACTACTTCAACAGAAATTGGAATACTTACAGAAAACTAAATGTGAAATGGCTCAGAGCTATGAAACTCAGCTTCAAGCACTGAAATCTCAAGTAAGAAAAATGTCAATTTCATTATTTTATGATTGCAGTATAAAAAGCTTATACATGCCAAATGGTATAGATGTACTGTTATGGATTTGGGAAAGATGAATTGTGTCATAGAAATGATGACGACTACAGCTTCCTACCAGGCTTCATTATAGTTTCTGTAGTGTCATGTACAAACTCCTTGGATGGATTTTGATGTGAGTGTGACATCTGTTGTGAAGACAGATACATGATTTCCTAACTGCAGTCTAACAAACTGAAAATTAATAAAATAGATAATTGGATTTATGCTCGTAAGACTCTGATGCACATTAGGGGTTTTAAGATTGAAACTATTCTTATCATGTCTTTGCCATACATTTTTCTGGTTTTAGGGACTATTAAAGTGGTCTGATAGCTTTCTGTAGGGTATAGTTTTCCATAGTATCATAAACAGGATTAACCCAGATTAATGATATTGGGAATTTGTTTTGGCTTTATTTATTTCAGAGTGTGCTCACAGCCCAGAAAGCCAGTTGTGTCTTGGGCTGCATAAAAAGAAATGTGGCCAACGGGTCGAGGGAGGTGGTTCTCCCCTTCTGCTCTGCTCTGCTCTGGTGAGACCCCATCTGGAGTGCTGCATCCAGTTCTGGGGCATCCAGTACAAGAAAGACCTGTTAGGGCGAGTCAAGAGAAGGCAACGAAGATGATCAGAGGTCTGGAGCACCTCTCCTGTGAAGACAGGCTGTGAGAGTTGGAGTTGTTTAGCCTGGAGAAGAAAAGGCTTCAGGGGCAGCTTAGTGCATCCTTTCGGGAAAGATGGGGACAGACTTTTTATCAGGGACTGTAGCAACAGAAGAAGGGACAAGGGTTTTAAACTTTAAGACTGTAGATTTAGACTATACCTGAGGACCAGTTTTGGGGTTTTCCAATGGGGGTGGTGAGACACTGAACAGGTTGCCCCATTCCCGGAAGTGTTCAAGGCCAGGTTGGATGGAGCTTTGAACAACCTGGTCTAGTGAAAGGTCTTCCTGTTCATGGAAGGGAGATTGGACTTAGATGATCTTTCAAAGGTCATTTTCAACCCGAACCATTCTATGGTTTTACGATTCTATTTGGCTGTTGGCTCTGCACCTACATTTTTGTTTCTTCATTATTTTCTACTTAAGTCATAAATCAAAATTCTTAGCAAACACCAGTTGATTGTGTTTCTCAGATTTTAAGACGTTAAGATACACAATTCTGCATTGTTTTTCCTGCTATTTTTCTGTTCCCTTCACTGGATTCTCCTACCAGAGACTTCGTGTTATAATTCAAAATTTCCAGTCATCACACTTACTAGATAATTATCTCAGATTGCATATATTGGATATCATTATTTTCATTTAGAAGTGATAACATCACCTGAATCCATCAAATGAATAAATGCATTACTTTTTTTTAATGTTATGCTGGTTTTAATTTATATTTTCTTTTATATATGAAAATTGATTTGGCAAACAGTTCTGTAAGTAAGCAGTGAGTGCTTCGCATGCAGGTGGAAATAAAAGCTGTTTTACACAAATTACATAAACATCGTCTTAGCATGATTATTGGGAAGATAAACTCACACAAAAACAGTCTGAGTTTTTATGTAAAAGTTGTAAGGTACCTTTAGCAATGCACAGCTAGCCCCCAAAATACAGTAGATCTCTTGTCTCTTATCCTTTTTCACATTTGCTGCAATGTTTTTCACCTCTTAATTAATTTTTTTTAATCACATGCTAAAAATTATTGGATTTATGTTACATGTTGTTGCTAAGATCTTCACTGAAATTGAACCTTCTGAAATTGAAACTCCAGGCCGTTTTTCATATAGATTTTTATTCTGAAGTTATTAATTCTGCTACAGGTCCTTTTCTAGCTTACAAGCTTTTCTCTTCAAACCTGTTCATAATTTTTGCCCGGATTCTCCTTTTTAGTTACCACTCAGACCACCTAACCTTTCTTTTAGTTTCTTGATTGCTTCTTCTTTTATCTTTATTCAAGAAGTTTGGATTCCTAGCTCTTAAGAATATACATCACTTTCCCAATCCATGCCTCCAAAAATTTTCTTCTCTCTCAGTCATCCTATTTATTTTTGACAAAGGTTTCAGCACTGATGCTGTTCGCATTTTATTTTCCAATCCCCATTCCTCTGCTTCCACCAAACTATATTTCTTCATGCAATATCCACCTATAACTCTTTGACTGAAGAAGTAAGCTGTTGAATGCCTGCTTTAGGAGTCTCTATGTGATAAACAGAAGTCTGCTCATCAGAACAATTCCAAGCACCTATGCTAGACAGTAGGGCTATCCCACTCCGTGTCTCTAGCTTTTACCACACCTCCTTATTGAATTTCTTTTCTTGAATTGCAGTGCTGCAATGTCTACAGTAGAATGACTTTAATGTCCCCAATTCACAGCTACACAAAATCATAGCTAAAATATAGAGCTTCCCTGATAATATTAATCTTTGTCTTATCTCCTTTGACTCCCTTCTCTTAGTTCTTATCATCACTTGGAATTTGTGCCACCTTTTAAACTGTATGATCTTAAGAGTTACACTTTACTTTTGCATAAATGGTGTGTTACTATTTACCAGTATCTTTCTCTGCGGATGTATTCTTAAAAATCTCTTCCAAAATTTGTTCCTCCCTAATCTTGCTAGAAATAGAAAGGATCACTTCTAGGTATCAGAATGCTAGGCTATTCCAAATAAATTTCTCTTCTGTGGTCCTCTGTGCTTTTTAGCCTTGGTACTGCTAAAAGCAGCTGTTTAATGAGCAATATTTCCACTGAATTGATTGTGTGCCTGTTGAATGCAGTAAAACTTATATTTTTCTTGTGTTAGAGAAATAATTCCTGGTATGTAAGCTGAAACTCCTAGGCCACACTGCTGCACTCATTCAAATGTACAACATGTTGTCATAATTAAATAGCAAAAACTTTAGAGGTTCATCAGCATTACTCTGTTCCTTCCTTTTTTTTTTATTATTAATGTCTCATTTTGAAAATGACAGAAATCTCTCAGCAAAAGAACAAGAATCTGTACTTGCTCTAAGCACTTTGCAACTAATTGCCTCACTTAGACATTTGAAAGCTAGATGGTTGTGTCTGAGCTACCTCAGGCTCCCTTTGGAATCAACAGGGAGAAATGGACACCTCTAGAATACAATTCACGTCAGTGTATGACAAGAATTTAAGATAGCTGAAATGACTAAGCATTTGCAGGCAGCCTTTTCTAATGCAGAGTAGCTCAGGCTTGTATGTCTAACTTTCAGAAATCCAAACTTAGATTAATTCTATCCCAGGACTCACTAAAGTGCCTCATCTTTTGGATTTTTCGTTCTTTTTTTTTTTCCTCTTACATGTACAATATGCAAAAAGAGCACCTTGGACCTTTTAAAGCAAATATCTAGCATTAAAGGGGGTGATTCTTGTCTTTTAGTCTAGTTTCCAATTATGATAACAGCCAGACTATAATCTGTTGGTGGTATCCTACTGTCATTAAATTCTGAATTTTTTGATTTCGGCCATTCTGTTCCATTTTAGACTGATTTGCTGAATTGTTGGATCCTGTATTTCCTACCCTTTTTAGCATGAACATTCTAATACCTTTCTTATCTGAGTTTGCTCTTCCCAGGCAGTTCACATATGCCATAATATATTCGAGAGCAAAACTGTTATTTGAAAAAGGGTATCTTTCTTCCAAGGGCAGTGAGCTACATGTTGTTTGAGCCTGGATAGTCTGACTCATTTTAAATATTTCATCTTAACAGTGTTCTCTGGCAAGGTCAATTTCAAATATAGGCAGCTACTCGGCAAGACTTTTGATTTGTGTTTTTTTGCTATTCAGACATTCCAAGCTGGCCAAATCTATCCCTGGGCTTCCCCATTTCATGAAACTTTCTAGTCCAAGACAGTCTATTTTCTTGTCATATTTTCAATTATTTTTGCTGCCCCATGTTATGATTCCCAAGTTCATCTCAAATGCCTCTAGGAAGTTTCCAGATGATTTTTTTAACTCCAGTTTCTATACCTTTTCTGGACTTCTTTGGCCATCTTTGTTATCTGCACAAACCTCAATTGCTCACTCCGTGTTGATTCAACAGGATTCCATTCCATTTCCAATTACTTCCTTGGAAGTAATTTCTTTTCCAATCAGTAGTCCACATTGAGCAGTTAACAAAAATAAGAGATTTTATGGATTTTGTTTGGTTATACAAAGAACTTTGTGCTATAGTCAGAATTTTAAAAGTCATATATACCTGAATTTAAAGGAACTAAACAACAAGAGAGACATCCAGTATTTATAGTTTAAGGTTCTTTTCTGCTCAACATTCTTCACAAAGTTCTTTTGCCCAGCTTTCCTCAAGACCATATTTTTAGTGTTTTCTTCACCAATATCTTTGGGTTTGTTTTGGTTTCTTTTTAAACCAACGTACATATCCCTACCAGACAAGCTTTCTGTATGAAACCTGTTAACAGCCACTGGAGAGACCCTTTGTTTGTGCAGTAGAGTGGACTGTTGATCAGACTGGACATTTTTCTGAAAAGGCTCGTCCTTCTCCTGGTACCTTCCCTTCTCTGCCTGACTCCTTCCCTCTGGCTTTCCTCTGAGGTTTTCATGGTAAGATAAGTAAGCAGTGTCTTTTGTCTGTTTAGTGTCTTAATTTTGCGAGACCCTCTGTGGTAATTAATGACTCCAGCAGAATGCAATCATCACACACATAACAAATCAACAATTTTCATTATAAGAAAGAAACATGCAAGTTTAAAGTACATTAATGATAATCTGTTATTCTTACTAGTGAAGCACCCTTTAAAAATATCAACACAAGATGGCAGTAAACAAGTATAGAACATTCCATATAAATGTAATGACTCTCTGAGTAACAATTCTGTGAAGAACTTTAGCAGAGTTAAGTAGCTGTCAAATGAACCCATCTGAGCAGTTAGTTAACATTTATGTGAGAGCTTAGTCTTGTTCATCTATATTAGATTAACTTTATTAATTGATTTTTTATTACACTGATTAAACATTTAGAACGCTGAAGGTGCAGTTGGTGTTTCTAGTTTCAAGAAAACTTTGGCCATGTGGTCATCTTTTATGGATTTTGAAAGTTCAACTCTACTTTTGTTTTTAGTTTTCAAAGTTGATACATAGTTATGAAAAGCTACAGTCACATCATTTAAAACAGAAAAAGGTTGACAGTAGAGAAAAATGTGAGGAAACCCTAGAGACATCATCTGACCCAAGAAATTTATACAAGAAACCAGAGGTAAGAATACTTTGTTATTATATTCTAATTTGAATATGCCTTAAGAACTAATTTGTGATTTATAGTTGTAAGCTTTAATTTGCTTATAATTCTACAAAAATTACATACTGTTCTTGCTCAGTCAAGAAAGCTGCATAGTTCAATATTAATATTATTTTTTTTCTAAATGTAGCTATAAATAAATATTACTGTTTACCTCAATAGTAAATGTGTACTGGATAATACGATCTCTTGAGGCATGAGACCTTTTACATATGCAGGGTACTGTCACTTAATACCTACCATTAAATACCTACCATTTTGTAAACCTCAGGACAACCTTAACCATGTCAGGCTACATAGAAAAAAAGATTTAGGATTGGAAAACTGCTTGTTGCACATATATCTTGACAGCACCCGTGTACCTGAGGCAATCCACAACCCTGACCTCAGTGCCTGTTTTCCCTAGGTAATGCATAAGGAAGGATTAAACACTTAGAAATACATTGCACAGAATCCAGCATACTGATTGGGGGACTAGATAATAGGTGCTGAGGACAGGATTCAGTCACATTTCCTGTCCCTTTGGGCACAGAATGGATTGTAGCAGACCTGTTCTTGGATACAAGACGATACTGATTTCTGATCGAAATTCCCAGCCTTGACTTCTCAGAGTCAAGGATCATTTTATGATCAGTGGAATAATCAAATGTTTATTGGACCAACAGGAAAGTTGGGCAACACAGAGAACTGACATGTAGAGAGTGTGCCTGGAAGTGGTGGCTTCTCCCCAGATACTCCTCTGGCTACATTCACTGGTTGCAGAAACTGATATCGAGTCTCAGTCCTTATAACTGAGCAATATAATCTCTAGCTGTGCCAATTTTTGCTGCTTCTTTTTTACATATGCAATAAATTTGTTGGTATTTTGTGTAAAGTGAAGCAACTTCAAAAGGAAGAATTCTGGAGCCTGTTGAAAAATAATGTGTTTGTTGGGTAGCAAATGAACATGGGAAGATTCTACTTCAGATTCTGTCTGGAAGGATTATGAAGCAGTCTTCCACATACATGAAGAACAGTGTAACCAGTAATCTGATGAAGCACAGGAAGATCACAAAAAAATTTATATTTTCTCTGGCCATCCTTTGTAAAGAGCATAGTAAAGTAGTGTGTGCTTCCAGCGCTTACTAAGCTGGGTCCTGTAGGCAAAGCAAGCAGAGGAATATCAATTGAAACTTAGAGCTAGTTGCCTAGCTGCTAAGCATTGGGAAGACTTACATGTTTATGATGTAGATTCATGATGCAGATGATACAGATACTGAGAATTTACCATCAAAAAATTTAAGATTTTAAGTAATTTCATACTTTAATTAAGCAAGGTTTTAGGATCTTTATTTTAGACTTGTCCGTCTTTTACGTTCTCCTGTAAGGAGTAACTCTTGCAACATTCAGGTGACTATACCTGCACAGACATGCTAGACACATCCTAGCTCTACATGATATTGCTGTCTCTTCCACATGGAAGTTCTTACCATCAGAAAAGCTACTACACTTTGGACTGCAGCATAGCTGCTACTACAAGAATAATAAATGGGTTATACATCTATCATTGACTAAATATATCACTGCTGTGAAACTGTCTGATCCAGCTAATTTGAGAATAACCTTACTGAAGATTAAAATGTGAAAATAATGTAAGACAATGCTATAATTTGATTAATTATGCACTATGAAAAATGAGTGCTTGGAATATATTCAGCAAATTCTAGTATTCAGGAAATAATTACTGTGTTGAAAATCTACTAAGCTCAGCAGTGCTTTAGTAGGGCCTTGAACCTGCTGTCCTCATTAAGTAGTCTGAAGCTCCATTTGTATCAGGTTTTATAAAGTAGGAAGATATTGTTTTAAATGCCAAAGCAGATACTAGGAAAGCTATGAAAGAAGATTTGTATTCATTTATGTTGAAAAGCATTCCACTTTGTTTCAGCAGAAAAAAAAATGTAATTTTTTTAAATTAGGGGAATATGCCAGTTTACGTTCATTATAAAACATCATCTGTCTTTTTGGAACAGCATTTCCATTGTGCAAGAGGACATTCTCATGGCAGTTTATTAGTTTTCAGTGTATAAAGCAGTATACTGTTATTTTGCTAACTTTTCAAACTAAAAGAGCAACAGCTCCAGTAACTGGAGTTCTCCTGCATATTTTGTAGGATACTGCGTTTAAAGTCTATTTGTCAACATATAAAATCTAGTATGATCTAAAAGCAAATTCAAACACACTATAAATATGAATGTAAGTGCAAATAGAAAAACAGTATTAGATAAATCTGAGGTGATAGAACTTGTTAAACAGTATTTTGTTTAAACTAGGTGAACTCAGAACCTGAAGAAGCTGTTGTAAAAAGTGCAAGAAGTAAAATTTATTCAAGGTAGCTGCTGACCCATTTGTTATTGGAGAAAAAAAAGGCAAACAGCAAGCACTCAAAACATGTGTCTGAATATCTGCTGATTACTCTGCTTGATGCTGATATAGCTTTCAAGGCACAGGAACTACCATTCAATACAATGAGTATATTATGGTAGTAACTCCAATATCTACAAGCAATTATTTTAAATATTTTATCATTTTTATTCTATTATTATGTTTACCACCCATTTTTGTCAAATTAATAGACCTTAAGACTGGTAATTTCCTTTTCTACTGTTACTAAGATCATTGGATCTTAATCTACTGAAACTTTTTCCCAATGATTCCCATGAGACTCTTTACTCATATCCAGAGTTTCCAAGGATGACAGTTAAGTTTTGATTTTAGCTACTGAGAGAATTATATTCCAAATATCAAACTTCCATACAAATGTGTTAAAAAAGCAAGTCTTTGACTAGACAAAACTACTGACTGATACACATTGATTAAATAGTTAGACAAGTCAAAATAGAGTACTCGAGGTGATCATTGACATTTTCCTCTTGAGGCTTCCATTTCCATCAGCGCACTTTCTCTGAAGACAGTTTTCTTCAAAACTGTAACAGAACACCAACTATTTTTCTTAAATAGAAGTCTAAGTCTGATGGACTCTTACCCCTTAACTGTTTCAAAAGTGTTAATTGTTCCTGTATCTTTGTCTAAAGTTGCTCTTTTGTGAGGTCTCTGATTGCCAGTTGGAGTCTTGCACTGTATTTGTCACAGGATGCATTGACACTTTGGTATGTCAGACTCCATAGTTTGGTTGCCAAAGGCATCTTAATTTGTTATCTATAGCAATGAAACTTACCTGCAAATTTGTTTTGGCATTTTATTTGATATGCAGCCAGTGGTCCATTCTGCTTAGGTTCTCAGCCAACACAAATTACAGGAACATAGTCAATAAAGCTGTCTAAAGCATGACTTTTTGCAGTCCTTGTCAGTGAAATATGGTATTTGTAACCCTATTTATTTTTACTATATATTTTCTTGCTCAACTTGCTCTCTGCATATGATACATGATTTTCAGGTTATATTTTGTTGTCATTTTTCAACTAATTCTCGGTCTTCTGAAAGATTAGTACTGCTTGTTCATCTCCCAGTAGAGGGATCCTTGTGGACAGTTTTTTAAACAGCAAAAGCAGTTGCCATAGTAATTATGCTTCTTCACAATGCCTGTGAATTCAGAAATACTGGCAAAACCAATTTTCTGAAGTTTTGGTTTTAGGATTTTAATTAGCACAAGAATCTGAATGGAGTGTAAGACTCTACAGAATGTGCAAATGATTCTTCCCCAGGTTGAAGGATAATGATCTCAAAGAAGTACAATTCCTGTAGTAACTGAGCTGTTTATACATGAACTGTATAATGCTAGCCCTCTAGTCAAAGGTTAATATCTATCCTGAGGCGCACACACACACAACTCCTACTCAGTTCAATGAATCAAAGAGAAACATTTCTCTCAAATTATTTTTTATAGGTAACTGCTTTGAGTAGGTCATCATAATCACCTTTTTCACATTTGAGGATCATTAACATTAACTACTAGGAAAGTACACAGCACAGGAGAAAAAATCCTTGAAAAAATTCTATGCCCTTGAAGGTTTCTGAAACATTTTTTTGCTGAGGGCAAGGAACATGAGACCAAAAAAAAAAAAAGTATCCTTTAGGGAAGTAATTCAAACTATTCCAGTTGTGCCATCTTTTCTCAACAAATCCTGGTGAAGATGGAAATAGCTTTATGATTTCAGTAGTAATGGTTTGGTCCTAGCGATTTACATATAATTATTGAATTAATTTAAAATATTTTCTTGTTTTGTTAAAGCAGACCCAGAATTATCAATTCCAAATACACAATAAGAAACAAAACCACGAAGAGGTAATTACCTATGCCCAGCCTGAAAGTGAAAAGGACGATTTGATTATTGAAAAACTTAAGGCGACTGTGTGTGAAATAGCAAGAAACAAGAATAAACTCAAAGAGGAAAATCTGAAGCTATGTGAAGATCTAAAAATGTACCAAAACCAGTGCCAGGTAGTAGTAGTTTTTCATGGTGACTGTGGAATTAATGCTGGAAAATTAATTATTTAGGAGTATACTTTAGAAAGTTGTATTGAGATGCCTACATAGAAGATCTGTACATTAGGTGTATTCTTTGCAGGAACATAGAATGATCTGTGAACAGTATGATTCTTTTTTGAGTAAATCAAAAATAGGTTTGATTTGTAGTAGTGTATTTTATTCTTGTCTGTATATCTAGGTTTTTATAACTTTCCTATATCCATAGCATCTACAGGACTGCAGCCTAGTTCACTTGGTTCCATGTATTCGAATGACTTCTGTGAAATCTTTTTTATCTGATTTATAGCTTGTTGCACACTGTGCCGTATAGCCAGTAAATAAGTATATAGAAAAGTGTACACTATACTTTGTTATTTTTGAAAAGAGATTTTGCAGTCAATGAATTTTTAAGTTGCTCTCCATGTAAAGAACCATCAGTTTTTATCTTATCCCTAGTTCACTGTTTTTCAGCATAGCACTGATCTATGAAGACAGCCATTTGTGCCTCTTCTTTTGGTCGTGGTATATGAGTTCTGACAAGATTGCGATAATACAAGATCTTTACAGCCTTTTTTATGAGTTGTGTTTGAAACAGATCAGGAATGAGATTCATGTTGCTATTTTTTTCTGGTAGCGTATATCATTTATGCTTTTACTTATTTATTTAAGCACTTCTGTGTTCAGTAATACATTAAATGGCTTCTAGTAACTTTGGCTCTTTCTGGAGAAAGATCTATTTCTCTTTATAGACAGCCTTGCAGAGTTATAACAGCATATACAACAAACTTTACATGAATTAGCGTATATGTGGCAGAGGTTAATTTCAGGTATTGTCAGAACAGCCAAGTCATGTCATTTGCACATTTGTTCATTGAGTCTTTGGCTTGTATACAAGTTTCCAGTATGCAAGCAAAAACCTCTGTTTTGGTGTCTGTTAAAAAGGCAGACATCAAAAGCAGTGGGACTAAAATACGGAGTAGAACAAGCCAGGGCAGTTGAAGCAAATAGATGGAGAGAGTAGATGTGCTGTAACCTGTTAGAAAATCTTCAAGCAGGAGGAATTTTGAAATTTTGAAGAAAATGCAGGAGCTGTGGGAAGCATTGAACACGTTTTAAGTAGAAATGGAGCTAGATGTACATAACGTTATTTAAAGGGCAGAAAGTTGCAGAATAACTGTGTTGGTGGTGTGGAATGCTGCTGTATTAGTTAGAAAAGCAGCATTTGGAAATAGCTGCAGAAGGTAAGCACTGATATAGCATCAATGTATAGTGAAAAGGGGTAGCTCAGAGGAAGTACTTTTTTGAAGAAATGTCTGTATGAGAAAGAAGGAAGTGTAAGGGCTGCTGTCAGCCAGGAACAGTAAGCAGGTTTGCATGAAGCAGACTTAGGTGGAGGATGGGATAGTTGAGCATTATACAGGTAAAGGAGGAAGGAGTAGATGGGAATCTCGGTGTGAAGAAGTCTGATGGCAATGAAACTAAGGCTTTTATTGCGCCTCACATATCCTCTATGCCTATGACCATTTCATGTGTGCTTCTAAATGTTTCTCTCATACTATTAATTAGCAAATGATAAAGTGAAATGTGTGGAAGACCAGTTTGCAAGCTGTACAGAAAATAGAAAGTTTTGAAGATCCAAATGGAGATTGCAGTCTATTTCTCTACCTTATGAATTATCTGACACACTTACCTTTAGTTGTACATGAGAGGCAGCCCAAAAAATCCCAGGCAGGGGACTTGGTTCTTGAAAAGTCTGCAGTAAGTCAGCTGCTAACACTAATTTACATAGAAATGTGTCATATAATTGTTTTTAAAAGGTTAAACAGTGTGTTGGGTTGGCACTGGGAAGGTTTTGGTAGTGGGGGTGCTCCAAGGGTGGCTTCTGTGAGAAACTTCTAGAAACTTTCTCTGTGTCTACAGACCCAGTGCCAGCTCTGTAGACAAGATGGACCTGCCACCAGGCAAGGCCAAGCCCATCAGTGACAAACACCTTGGCAATAATGTATTTAAGGAGGGGAGAAAAGAGCCCTGTGCAAATGCAGTGAGAAGCAAGGAGTGAGAATATGTGACAGAAACAGCCCTGCAGACCCCAAGGTCACTGCAGAGGGAGGGAGAGGAGGTGCTCCAGCAGGAGCAGAGATTCCCCTGCAGCCTGTGGTGCACACTGTCGGGAGGCAGCTGTGTCCCTGCAGCCCAGGGGTGCTCATACTGGAGCAGAGATCCTGCAGCCCCTGGAAGACTCCAGGCCAGAGGAGATGGATGTCCAAAGGAGGCTGTGGCACTATGGGAAACCTGTGCTGGAGCAGGCTTCTGGCAGGACTTGTGACCCCATGG
This sequence comes from Campylorhamphus procurvoides, assembly GCA_013396655.1. Classification (NCBI taxonomy): domain Eukaryota; kingdom Metazoa; phylum Chordata; class Aves; order Passeriformes; family Dendrocolaptidae; genus Campylorhamphus; species Campylorhamphus procurvoides. Next base: position 142,185 of record WBMV01001669.1, on the reverse strand, counting down.
AGAGAGGAGTCCACACTGCAGTGGGTTTTCTGGCAGGACTTGTGACCCCATGGGGGGCCCACCCTGGAGCAGTCTGTTCCTGAGGAACTGCACCCTATGGAAGGGACCCACACTGGAGCAGTTGGTGAAGAACTGAAGCCCTTGGGACAGCCTCGCACTGGAAAAGTTTGTGGAGGACTGTCAGCTGTGGGAGGGATGCCACAGTGAAGCAGGGGAAGGGTGTGAAGAGTCCATCCCAGAGGAGTAATGAGCAGCAGAGATAGTGTGATGAACTGATCACAGCCCCATTCCTCATACCCCTGGACCACTGGTGGGAAGGAGGTAGAGCATTCAGGAGTGAAGTTCAGCCCAGGAAAAAAAGATGGGTGGGGAGAAGGTGTTCTAAGATTTAGTTTTTATTCTGATTATCCTGCTCTGAGTGGATTGTCAGTGAATTAATGTCCCTGAGTTGAGTCTCTTCTGCCCATGGCGGTCATTGGTGAGTGATCTCTCCCTGCCCTTACCTCAACCCATGAGCCTTTCTCTCATGACTCTCCCCTGTCCAGCTGGAAGGGGCAGTGATGGAGTGGCTGTGGTGGACACCCGGTGTCCAGTGAGGGTCAATCCACCACAAACAGTACTGAGTAGAACAAGAGCTGATCAGGAAATTTTTGAGGCTTCATTTTGATATCAAACATGCCAAGCTAGGCAAATCAAAACTTTTCACAGAAGAAAAGAGATTTGGTAAATTTTTCATCTTTAACAGACTTTAAAAGTTGTATTTATTTTATATTTTCTAACCAACACCAATAGTTTTCTGATTCACAATTAATTTTCATTTTGGTGTTTTAACCAGATGCAAATATTTCCTAAAATAATAAGTGGTGCATATCTATTTATTTTTTTAAAGTGATATGTGAAACTTTGGAACTCTTGACCTGAAGCTCTGTTTCAATTATTATTGCAGCTGCTGCTGTGGCTGCTGTTGTTCCTGCTGCTATTATAATTCACAGAAGAAAATACAATTTATGTAAATATGTATGATGACTGCAGTCCGCCACAGACAATATGACTTCTGCCACACAATTGTGCAAAATTAATTTCCCTTATCCACCCCAGAATGAAATCAGAGGAGTAACCATCTCCCAAATTCATATGTTATAAAATAATTATGGCTATTTCTTGAATGTTGAAGTCATGAAGATGATAATAAGCAAGTCTTGCAGACAATTTTAACAGTTCATTAAGCTTTATTTCACTTGAATATGCCCAGACTCGCAGTTCACTGTTTAGAAAAGCTCTATTGGCCTTAATGTAACAAAGGATAAGATGAATGAATCCATATATGCAGCCCCTATAAAAAATAACCAATGTAAAAACACTTTATATCTGTCTTCAGCAGCCCTTTGTGCCAGAGGAAAACCACAGGCTTCTTGGAATGAAGGTCATTCTCATATGAGGCTCTAAGGGAAATAAACCTTTGAAGTTCTTGCTTCAGTGTCATTTCTGGATTCCAGTTGTCTTTTAAAATGTTAAAGTCTTGATATTTGCTTTTAAAGATGGAAACTATATTCAAATAAAATTAAAAAATCATGAAAAATACTAATATTTTTAGTGCAATAGTTTTAAAGGTAAAGGATCAACGTACTTGGAAAATCCTTTTTTTTTTAATCTGGAACATGCTTTTGGATGTTAGGTGATAAGAAATAAATATTCTCTGGATATTATTATTGCAAGAACTGATTTTTATTGTTACTTTTGTTATTTGTGGGTTATATTTCCAAGGTCTTATCTTTAGTATGTTTGCAGTATACTTTTATGGAATTCTGATTTTTTAATTTATATTTTATGATGCCAAATGTAACATGTCTTCAGGTTATCCATCACATTATCAATTAGAAATTAAAGGTAAAGCAGAGATCTGATTTGTCAAGTCCCTAAGAAAAATCTTTTTGTGATTTTTTTAAAATGTTGTGATGTTCATTTAAAGAAGCAATTAAGTTCATGCAAATGGAACTAGTCTTGGAGATGATTTCTATAGCATCGTACTTTTAAAGCTTATAAATTTGGAGATGCTGTTAAGAAAAAAAAAAAAGGAAGCTAGTTATGGCACTAACTCCTGCATGTGAAACATATTCTATGATGCAGAACCTGCTAAAACAAGCAAACTATGAATTTTAGATGCATTTAGTACAATAAAGAACTTCTGAATGATGTTTCCTGTGATAGTTTCAGAAACAGATGCATTGGAACATTGCAAGAGCTAAAGAATATTCAGCATCAGATTTTTAGATGGTATTTCTGAAGACAGGAACTGACATGAAACCAATACCTTTTTCAGAAATGAAAATCATGTATGTCCTTTCATACAAATTATACAGTTATTGAATACGATGTGTTACAATATAGCATTTTAAGCTGTCCAGTTTTATTTAGCTGTTTATGCATTTGCTTGTTTCTTAGAACATGGAGGCAGGCTTTTCAGAAATGAGAAATGAGCTGCAGTCACGGGATGATCTCTGGAGAAGGATACAACTGGAATGCCAGCAGTTGCATACAGAATTATTGAAAGTCAAAATGTATAAAGATATGCAGGAAATTCAAATGAAGTATGTATGTTGAAGGCAATATTTAAATTAACAAATATGTCTGAGCTAATAATTTTTTTCTTACATTTGATTTACATGAACTCTGTTTGAAAAGATACTCTGCATTGAAATATCAGATTCTAAACAATTTCAGACCGAATATTTTCATTGACAATTATATATTACAAGACTTCAGGCAATGGATGCAGACTCTGTTAAAAGACTGTAATGATGCTGAGATCTTTACAAATCAATGCATTTCATATATATCTATATATTTACAGTCTTTCATTTTCTCAGCATTAAAACACCTCGGAAATAGTGCAATTAAGATTCTCCCTAACCTCCTTTGAGTAAAATATTTGTGTTTTTATGGTTTATCTAATCTGCTGTAGTTTTCTGAGATTATATGAAATCCCAATCTACAAGAGTTTTCAGGATAATTTCTATACATACTTCCAGTGTCCTGAATCCTTAGACATCTCCCGCCTGGTTTAGGTGAAATGCTGGTTGTGGTTTGTTTTTTTTTATATCAGCAAGCAGGTCTTCCACAGTATCACACTCTGGAGAGAATGCTGTAAGATAAAGAGTAGTGAACATTCTGCTTGTTTCATGTTGTGTTTATTTCTTATTTAAAGGCATCAGTCATCTCATGTTCAACTTCCTGAGCAACTAGAAAATAAAAACACTGAGTTGTTACTATTTGCAGAAAGTCAAGAATGCCAACAAGAAGAGCTAAACAAGGTATTTCCAGTTCTTAACTGTGGTATAAGGATTTTTAGAAGAGGGGACAGTACTGACCTAGGGTATGTGCATATACAGAAAAGTGCAAGAGGATACACTACAAGTTTAGGAGAGCATGAAGGTTTCATATATGAAAAAGATTTTGTGTGTGGTTGCATTTCTGGAGGTAGTTGTGTAGCTGTAAAATTGAAATTCTGATTCTGTGCAGTAACTATCTACATCATTGAAATAATGGAAAAGACCAGGCCAAAGCATTACTGTGATTCAGACAATGACATGCAACTAATAAAGCCTCCGAGGCTGTAAGTAATTAATAGCCTATAACAGTTAACTTATAGTTTGTAGGTGACCTCAGAGGTAGGATATGCAACACATCAACTGATACAAGTCACTGCAGCAGGTACCCACCCAAGGCTAAGCTGCTTAATCAGGTACTGCTACACAGTCGGGCAGAGCTCTCTAGTTTGAACTGTGCTTTATAGTGCATTGCACATTTTGGAAGTGCTGTGAGCGAGCAGCAGTGGCATGGCACTGTGGAATGGTGTATGGCTTGGCAGGCCAAAATACTTTGGGAGTAGAAGATGCTCAAATCATCTAACAGGCATGTTGTGGTTTTGCTGAGTAGCAATGTAAGCAGGAATCACAGAATCACGGAATTATTGGGATTGGAAGGGACCTCTGGAGATCATCTAGTCCAACCTCCTAGCAAAGGTATGGTCACCTATGGTGGGTTACAGAGGAACATGTCCATGTGCATTCTGAATGGCTCTATTTGGATGCAGCTGACTTGGAGGCAGCAATTTTGGCCTGACAGTCATGATCTCGCTCTTAGGTTTTTTGCATCTACATCTATATGTTTGCAATTCTAATATTTCTGTGCAGTTTGCATAAATAAAAATGAAATACCATCTGTTACTCATTGTGTACTACAGAACTGTAAAGAATTGTCAAAATTTATTCAAAGGTTGTTATGCTGGGTTTTGTAGTTTTGTTTCTTAGACAGTAAAAAAAAATCCATCAGCACTAAATTGTTGATTATAGTAGGAAGATTATGAAAACAATCTTTGTGTTGATACTTTGAAGAACTTTACACAGGAGATGGTGCAGAAAGTTTAACCTTAAATTTTCTCTGTCATGGCAGTAAAAATTCTCATAAAGTGATTTGCCATATATACTCTTTTTTTCTAACCTAGTTTCTTATTAAAGTCTCTAGATCAATTTATTTATATTGCTTCTAAGTTAATTTAGGCTCCATTAAACTTATTTTAAACCTAAATTAACTTAGGAGCAATATAAATAAATCATACTTAAGCTTATTGAATGGATACTTGGATATTCTTTACCACAAATTCCAATACTTTACATTATTTGTATTACTTTCTTTTAAAATGTTAATTGAAATGTGTTGTCTTTTGGTCATTTCTAACACTAAAAGAAGTATTATAAAAAGATGTAAAAATAAATAAAGCTCTGTGCACTGACTCATGAAGATATTTTATTTTACAATCTCAAAATCTTTGATTCAGTTAGAAGAGCTGGTGTCTTGGAAGCAACAGCAAAAAAAGTCACTGATAAGTAGCAAGTGATGCAATCATATTTACTGCACAACATTTTTTCTTTTTGAAATGTATTTGCTACAGATAAGAAACCACATTTATCGAGGGGAGCAGTCCCATTGCTCTGAGCAGGAAAGAATGAAGACAGAAATCTCTGACCTGACAGAGGAGCTTCATCAGAAGGAGATCACTATAGCAACTATCATGGAGAAAGCTTCTCTTCTGGAAAGAGAGTTAAAAATGGAGTTAGAGACAAAAGACAAATTGCTAGCCAAACAACAGGTATGCAAGCAGGCAAAACCAGCCTACATCAGTTTACCCCACACTATTGAAAATGACATTCATTATCAGTGAAAAAAAGACATCACATTTCTCGCTGTAGTTTTCATCAGCAGTGTTGTAATATCTATGAAGTATTACTAAAGCAGCCAAATTGATATGGGAAAAAAAAGCACCAGTAAATGTCAACTGTACATCTAAATTGCAATTCATTCTTCCTATCAAATCTAGTTACCATTTTGACATGCAAAAGATCTTGCAAACTTCCAATTTGTTGTTATTATATGAGCTTTATCATGAGAGCTGTTTATTTGATTATCTAGAAAGTTTCTAATTTTTCAGTGTCTTATAAAGCTTTATGATGAATGTTACAAATCTGCTGAGTAGATATCATTTCTAGGTGTTGTGACTAGGATTTCATCCAGTTTCTGTGGCCTGTAAAATCTCTCTCTTTGTATCTCTTAACTGCATGTGAACTTCCTTGTTCTCTTAAGTCATTACTTCTTTCAAGAAGGTAAATAAAATCAGAGGCATTGCATTTGTAAATCTTTTATTATTGCTATATTTAAAAATATTATAGTATGTTTTGTAATTCTTTATGTACATTTTGTAAAATTAAATATCTCTATACTCACTGTTATTAAAATTAGCAGTAATATTCTTGTATTTAACTAAGAACTTAATCTTTTCCTAGTTATTGGAACTCCAATATGAAGTTATCAAATCTGAAAATACACACCTAAAAGAGATGGTGGAAAACCAGGAGTGTGAAAGTTGCATGGTAATTTTTATTAATCTATGGAGCAGAACAATTACTTATATTTATTGTAAATATAGACTGAGACCATTGCAGATTAAGAGATTTATGGTTTGCAATAAATAAATAAATAAAAATAAGGTGTGCAACATGATCAGAACCAAGTGGTATTCACACACAGCCTGAAGATGGGTATAGCTAGGAGTAATTTTTACCTTAAGTGTATTAAACTAGAAAAAAGCTAAATTTTTTAGGAACTGTCTAGACACTAAAGAGTTTCTGGGAGCCTGTTTTTTTTTGTAAGTGGCATCACTTATTCAAGTTTAAACAGTCATCCTCACAGACACAAAAATATGTCCGTTTTTAATATTTTACACCTTTGTTCATATGTTATTTAAGTAACCGTGTAAAAAACTGACACATTTTCCTCCCTCCCAGCTTATTTTCAGAGTTTAGTATTTGTTTCTCTCCAAACAAGGGATGTTTAAAATTTAATTACTAAGAAGTGTGCCATCAGAACTTTAGTTTATAAATATATATGCTGCCTTCCACAAAAACTTCAAAATGTCCCCTACTTACAGAACATCTGCAGTTGCTATATCTATCACTAAAAATATAAACCCTGGAATATTGTTTGTAAATACTGATATAAATACATTTTTGGGGGATTTGTAGCATGTTAATTGACTTTGTCTGACAAATACATGAAAGAATGTCACATATATCCACACTCTTAAAATAGCATATTTGTCTATCAGTGGTATCTTACCTATACATACCTATACTCTACTATGGATATATGTATGTGTATATAAGATATATTATTGTGGAAACATAGATGGATGTGTATATGCATGTCTAGCTCTTCTATACAGCAATACTCTTCTTGAAGATTGAGAAGAGCTGTCTGAAAAGAATGGTTGGAGACACTGTGTTAAATTTTAGCAGTAAAATCCAGTTACTACATATACCAAGGTCAATACACATTTCAATAGATTTATGGACTTAATACTTCCCTACTTTACTAATGTATTGTGAGGATCTAAACATTAAAGTTTGTGAGACATTTGATATTCACATTCCAGGAATTGGTGAGATTTTTATGGATGTATTTGTGCTGTACCGAGGAGCACTACACAGACATCTCAGGCTAATGCCAGCCTAAGTCAGTCAGGATGGTGTAATGCGTCATCAGGCAGGGTTACTTTCAGGGTTTAGGTTTCCAAAGCAATGTAACTGTGCCAGCTCAGTTTTGGGGTTCATGCCATTGTAACTTTACTGCTGATTCTAGAGCTATTAGTGGTAGGATGGTTTAGCACACTCCTTCTTCCTCTCTTCTGCCACTCCTCCCACTCGTGAGACATAGCTGACCCCCTGCTCCCCCATCATTGCACAAAACATTAAATTTTTTTATACTTTCTAGCATTTCCATTCCAGCTTGGCTTATAAATTTCCCTCAAAACTAGCTAGGCAAGGCAAGGTTCAGAGGAAGATGTAGCATCAAACCAGTTAGTGCAAGGAATAGACAAGGTTTCAGGTGCAGGAGCACAGCTGTGCTAGCAGTATACTTAAAGCTGTAATACTCATGAGTTTATGGGTTCCAGGAGACCAAGGTAAATCTAGAAATGTGTGAAAGCACAACTTAATAAAATGCAGGGGGTTTTAGTCTTTTGTGTGTAATCTGATAGACCTTTTGAGAATTTCCAGTTGATGACAGCATACTGTTATGGCAAATATATTACAGAATGCAATGCAGTACTCTGCAGAGAGGTAGTTCCGAAATACCTAGCTCAGGTGTGCAGCACAGGCTTCATGGAACAAGTGATAGTAGAAAAAAAGAACAGAGTATCCTGGCTAGACAGTTTCCAGAGCTAATCTCCATTGTCCCCTCTTGATATCCTAGTGGATGGGCTCCAGACTCTGGTCACAGTGCACATGTGGCTTGCACTTTCAGTAATATGACTTGTATGCCACATGGGCTGACCCAATGAGAAGCAGGGTTTAGTAACACAGACAGAGTGCTCTGTGCTAATGTGGCTTGACTTTACTGCCTCTGGATCTGAAGGTGACTGCCTCAACACATATACTAAATTGTGCTTGTACACATACCCTCTATCTAGTATAGTAATGAACTTCTATAATTTTTCTTGTTATTTTTGGAGGAATTGTTACTGGAGGGAGCAATACAGTCTGCAGCTATAGCTGTTAAGGTTCCTTTTATGTCATTGGTTTTACAAAGCAAGCGATGAATTTGCAACAATAATATTTTGAATGCATGTTTGTTGAGAAATTTTAATTTGTTTTATTGTGTTATAGAGGCTGTTATTTCTTCTTTTCCATTTATCTACAGTGGATTTTTTTCTGGAGGCAATTATCTTGGTTTGCTCTAAATGTTGTATGATTATATATGGTAGCTAAGCCTTTAGCATAGAACATTGTTTTGTATTTGCTTGTTAAAAATACACCCATTTATTGTGGAAAAAATAACTACTTAATGATGGTTTTATCTCTTTTCACAGAATATAGATTTATGTAACAAAGAACATGGAAATTTCATGGCTTCTGTTCACAAAATGAAACATGAGAATTTAAGACTACAAAATAATGTCGTTAAACTACAAAATGACACAAAAATATCAGTACTGGGTTGCATGGATACATATGGAGAAACACAGCACAGCTACCAAACCTATTCAAAGATGCAAGAAAATGAAGAGAGGTAATATTTACATACATATACCAAACTTCTTATGTATGTTTTGGAAGCATCTAACTGGGTCAAACTGTTAAGTTTTTTCTGTTTCTATTCATTCAGGACTCCCACCAGCATAAATATCGGACCTAGATAGTATGTTTGTAAGCAGTTCTTACATTTTTCTGGGTGGCTAATGAAATTTGGCAATAAATGAAGTCCCAGAAATGTTTGATCCCTATTTTAGTATTTATCACATGAAACAACTTCAAAAACTTTTTTATGTGCTGCTCAAGTTATTCTAAGTTCCATGTTTTGCAAAACAGAACAGACTATTTTTATTGCCAAATAAAAACAAGACAAGGAAAGTGTATAAAAACCAACATCAGAGGTAAGCTACTCCATGGGAGGTTATCTTAATTAGCAGTTTGAACTAAAATCCCTGCTGAAAAGGTTTGTGTCCCTACAGCTTAATTTGTTGCAAGTTTCATTAAATGTATTTTAATGCCTTGTCTAGTTCAAGTGTTCTTGGGTGACCTGATTGTTAAAAGAAAAGTAATTTCAGATGCCCTGAGTAAGTCATTACTACAATAAACTCCTTGATAGGGAAAAATAATGAGACTTAAGAATACTGAGACTCATAGAAAACATTGCAGTGATGACTTTCTTATTTCCCCATATTCAGTGAGGCCCTGAATTCCCTTCATGGCATTACAGTAAAAAAAGAACTTACTTGACAGCACTAATGTAAAATAATTCTGTGAATCAAAGCTGAAATAGTTGGAGCCAAAACTGTACATTTTAAGATTTCAAACTCATACATTTAGTTTTTGGCAAAATTTAAAGTGATTTTTTTTCTGCAAAATAGAGGGACATCCCAATATATGTTGCAACATTTTTGCCTAAAATTTCCTTTCAAAGAATGTTATTTAGTGTTGGAGGTAGTTTCATGTTTATGTAAATAAATGGATATATTATATCTGTGTGTGTATATAGGCATATACATAATGTGCATACATACATATATATATACAGAGAAGTGGCAGTTCTGGCTGTTTTCTTACGAAGTTTCAAGTTATGTTGAAGATACAGATTGTTATACATCTGTAGGTCTCATAACTTCACCCATATTTCTCATGATTCCACTCTCTTCAAGTGAGAAAAAGTAGAGTTTTTCCCATTTTCTCAGAATTTACACTTGCTGTACATAAGGAACAATGAAATTTCATTTATGAGAATGTACATGTATAAGACAAGAGAACTACACACGTAATTTGCAAGATTTTAATTTCATAGTTATTGAAGACCAGTGTTAAGCCAAAACTGGGAGAGTTAACATTTCTCACAGCAGAAATCTCAGCCACACTACTGAACACAATATAAATGATAATCAATAGGATGAAACAAATATATTGAGCCTGGTTTTCAGGATCTAAACCACACATTTGAATTCCTACCTGAAAAGCTATTTAGCTAAATAAATACATAGACAGATTTCAAAAAATGTGCAAATTTCATGTGTAATATTTATGCATATCAGCCAACCAGTCATTAAGATTGGGCCCTCTCTGTACTATCAGTTCTCTGTTCCCAGACAGGGAACTATCTCAAGATTTTCCCAGGAAACTAAAATTAAATTTTCAATCATCAGATTTATGAAGATAAACCAGGGAATTGATGTTGGTTGAGTTAAAATCTGGGGTATGCTTATTTTATTGTGAGCATAAACCCTGTTATTTCTGGTTTAATTTGCACTTCTGTTTCCATGGTAATTATGGCACTGGAGAAAGGGCACAAAAACTTTTTTTACATAGTAAAAAAATAGAAAACATGGTGTTTGTGCAAGGGAAGGGTATATATATATTCTACAATATTTTTCAGTCATGTCTCTAAATCAGTACTGGAATCCTGGGTATGGCTACCATCATGACTTAGAAAGGAGACCTCTAGAGAGAACACAGGAAATTGCAGGAAGTTATGTTGGCAATTTAAAAAGCACTACGATTTCTTCTTTCTTTCAGCATACACTGAATTTCTAAATGTTACAGTCATATATACTAAAGTAAGATTTGCTAAAAAGGACTGTGCCCACATTCTACCTATAACCACCTCAATTAAATACTGTTTTCTTATATGATAATTGCCTTACTTCTAATTACCATTTACATAAGCTTTTCCCACCCTCAAGATTTCAATCCTTTATTTAGACCTTGGCCACATGCAGTTGATTTAAATTTTGGCATGGTTGAAGAGGGCTTTCTCTGATGAAAGTGGTATGTTTAGTTTGTTTCTTCCAAATTAAAACATGCATGTGAGGTCCCAAATGAAAAACTACCTATTTACCATAAAAATATGCATAAAATACATAAGGGGCCAAACCAGAGTGCACTTTGATTGTGTGGCAAAAGTGAAGGGTAAAGGCTAGAATGGAATGCCTGCTAAGGTAGCTGGGGATCGCTTAAAGAATGTATGTTGACAGTGAATTATCTGTGTTAAGAAGGTTTTCACAACCCTTTGGAGGTCACATACTCCTAGTCACACTCACCACTGTATCAGTTACTGCAACAGATAAAGTGGAAGCAGTGAAAACAATCTCTTCAGGAAAATACTTTTTATCCATTTTTAAAGTCAAGCCACCAGTTACACTTTCAAGGTGAAAGCAACAAGTTCTGGAAGACATTGTGGTTATTAAAGATCTATTGTTTTCTTTCTCAAGACTAGTTATGTCAACCAGCACAAACTGTGTAAGGAATTTGTTTTGCATCACTGAAGCCAGTCACCACAAAGGGGCCAGGCTGATTTTATATATCAGTCTGGAAAAGTTGATCCTGTCTATATAAATTCTCTTTGTGAGAACATCATTCTTTCACTTCTTGTCCCATATGTCACCATGTCAACAGTGATATTATTTTTTTGAAGTATGTGTACATACCCTATGAAGTAATCCCACTGAAAGCATAAATTACTCAACTGCAGTTATAGTGTATTTGCACTGCTAATGTTAAGAAACGGACAGTTTTCTAAAAATTTGCAGATATTTGCCTATCTTTACATTGATATTCAAAGTAGATCTCTGTTCTCAGACATTATTTTACACAGAACAGGTAAAATTTAAACCTCAACTGTGAAAACTGTTCAAAGTAAAGGCATAGTATCCGTATCAAAGCACCTCAATGGAGGTGACATGTTTTTCAAAAATACTAAGCAGCTCCAGTATGGATTATAGTAGGAAGCAGAGTTCCTTTAAAAAAATCAGTCCTGTTCTTTTTTTTTTTCCTTTTTTTTTAGGGGGGTGGGTGGAGGAGTGAGGGAGTATCTGGTTTTGTTGTCTAAAAGCTACCATAACTGTAGGCACTCAAGTCTGAAAATTCTGGTCTCAGTGAAGTAAGCTATAAGATAACACTAATAATTATTATTAAATATATAGAGGAGCAGTTCTGAGGGGAAAAAAAGGACACAGATCACATAGACTTTACTGTAGGTTTAGAGAGAAAATTACTTTCAAAAAGGTCAGAACACAAGATGAAAAAAAAGTCCGTGATTTTATTATTCATGCCATCTATCTTCAGTTGTGGCAGTTTTTTTTCACTGTGCCCTTCATCCAAACAATATATGGAATGGACTTTAAAATAGGGAAAAAAAAGAGGTATTCTGTGTCCAAAAAGCAGAGTGTATTTATTTAAAGAGAACATGAAAGAAAGGACAAAACTCTGCCTCCATAAAGGCAAACATTTTAGGTGATCTAGAAATCTGGAAGGTTTGGTGAATAGTCTCAGAGAGTTTTATGTTAGAATGTGCAATAATGTTAATTAATAATAAAATTATAGTAATATTAATAATATAGCATCATGCTTATAATTTGCTTTCCCATAGCATTCAGAGTATCTTAATCACTGCTTCTTTTATAATCAGTGAAAAAATATGTTCTTTATTAGTTCTCTGAGTTGTTCTACACAGTCCATTTATTGAATATTCGGTTTCATGCTTCAGGGCTGTCATGGTTTAAGCTGGCAGGCAGGTAAACACCACAAAGTCACTCGCTCACTCCCTCACCACCAGGGAAAGAAGTGGGATAAAAAAAAAGTAAAATTATGTGTTGAGATACAGTTTAACAGGACAGAAAGGGAAGGGAAAATAATAATGATATAAGAGTTAGAATATACAAAACAAGTGATGCATGGTACAGTTGTTCACCACCCGCTGACTGATGCCTAGCCCACCTTCACCCAGATTTTTATTGCTGTTCATGGTGCCATATGGTCTGGAATATCTCTTGAATCAGTTTGGGTTAGCTGTCCTAGCTGTGTCCCTGCCCAACTCCTTGTACAATCCCTGCCCACTTGCTGCGGGGTGGGATGAGGAGCAGAAAACTCTGTAAATGCTGCTCAGCAGTAAGTAAAACATCCCTGTGTTATCAACACTGTTCCCGGGACAAATCCAAAACCCAGGCGTATACCATCTACTGTGAAGAAAATTAACTCTACCCCAGCCAAAACCAGCACAAGGGCTTATATGTAAGCAGGTCCATTAAGGCTGCATAGCCATCCTCTCCCAACACCAAATATTTAAATTAGTATTAGAAAATGATGTTGTGATCCTTCTGCAGAAAACATTGTCTTTTCCCTGCACTTGGCAAATTCGTCTTTTTATTTATAAAGAAAAAAAAGTAATGAGCAGCACTGCATACTCTTGAATATTTATAATATTTATATTTTAGTGGCAGAGAACATGCTCTTTAGAAGCTTTTATAGCTGCATTTCAAATGAGTAAAGTGTTTTAGGATATTTGCAATGATAGAATCTGTTCAAATAATTATCATGTTTTAGTGGTTACCTCCCAAGATTAAAATTTCATCATAAGCAGAAACCTCAGTACAATGGAAATGTTTACCTCAGTCGGAAATATTGTAATAAAAACTTAATAACATCTGATCTTATTTTTTTTTCATGTTTTGGTATATAATACAAAGAATGATGCAACTGAAAATTAGTGTAATTCAGCAGACATCTGGCCAAAGTAGTCTCAAAATTTTCTGCTTTTATCAATACAGTATCGGAATTGTTCAGTTAACTGTCAGGAAAGGAAGATATTTTGAATGGGAATAAAACAGCTTTCTTTTTTTTCTAAGTTGATATTAACCGTAATAGTTTTTGCTTTACAGAACTACAAATGAATACAAATATATACTTTGACATCAATTCTGATAGCTCTAAGTGGGATACAAGAATTATAGAACATCATAATAAAATATTAAAAAATTCTTTCTTAAGCTTGAAGATTTCACTTATTGCTACAAAAGCATGTTCTTGTACAAGTTTTTAGAAAGTGCATTTTAAAAATCTATATAATTTTTTATATTAATCTTCAAAGTGTTGTCATTCAGTCAATAGCAAAATAAGCATTGCAGTAAAAATGCAGGATCAAAGATTCCTGTACTATTATTTATTTGTTTATTTATTCTAAATTCTAGTTAATAGGACATAGTTGTTTAAGGTGATATTAGATCAAAATTGACTAATAACCACTAATAACAGTTTTTGTCTCTCACTCATATTTCATTTCCTCTATTTGTGCAGCTAAATTGACTCTAGTTCCTATGACAGTATAAGCTAGGACATGGCTGAAGAGTGCATACATAGTTTCTTCCACTGAAAAGCTAAAGGAGGGATAACCTTTAGCAAAGGATGGGTAAAAAACACTTACGGAGTATTGGCATCTTCAATACCTGAAGTGAGTTTGTGTTTTAGCTCTTGTCCTGCCACAGTTTTACCACCCAAAGCAAGGTTCCTTATGCTCCAGTGAAAGGGTGTAAGTTAGGGTGGTTTAAGTCACAGCTGAAGCAGATAGAGAATGCACACTCAAATATTTACAGTAACTTAGGTGGAAAGTAGCTAAATTGCTGCAACTTGGTAATGGCCACAACTTCATGCAGGAAGCAGTTGGAACAGTTAAGTAACAAAACTGTGTAAACAAATAAAAAACTTTGGCTTTGCCATGATAGCTGAATAGTTTTAAGTGATTTTCATGCTTCTTTTTTTTGTTTGTTTTAGATCTTTCCAAAACAAAGACGCATGGGAAATGGAACGTCAACAGACTGCTATGCTTCCCACCAGTGGACACTACAGAAACTGTAGTCCTGCTTTATATGGCCAAGGCAATATCACTGGGTCAAAAAGTGGCAGCATTTTATCTTCTTACCCACTTCACAGATGTCATGAAAAGAAAACAGAGCATAAATCTTCATCACCACCAGTGGGGTATCCTTTGGGTTTTGGTGGGCCATGTCCTGAAATGGGCATAACAGGCAGCTTACTGAGCCTTGCTTACAGTGCAGAAGAAAACAAATTATCAGAAGAAATCAAATTATCAGTAAGTAACTATTTTCCTGTAACACATATATTTTCAAAAATCCATCTGTGGACTAAGTGCCGCCTTGGAGGAGCCAAAAATTAAATCACCCTTGTTGACATTATTATTTATACAGTGCCAGCCCAGCAAAAATGGAAATTCCTTACCCTAAGAGAAATGTAGTTTTTCTGGATATTAAACATCCCCTACTGGGCCATACCTCTGTTCTAATAATGATGGTGATAATTACCTGCCATTATGTGACTGTGAGAAAGATTTCTACATTTTATCTTACTGGCTTCTGTATTGGGGCACTTTGATCATATTGCCTCTGTAAGAGCACTCTGCTTTAAGTGTGTTTTCATAATACCTGCAAAGTTATTGCCTTAAGTACTGTTAGACAAATCAAGTTTCCACAGCATTTCATGGATGAAATGAGGAATTGCAGCAACTGTTTTCTATATGTTAGCTATTTTATCTGAAAAGGAATAGAAATTATAACTGCTGTAATCCTCATTTATATTGAAATTAAAGAGAAATAGTGCAGCATTCTTTGTTTTGGTCTTCATAGGCTGGAGATTAGCAACCTTCATGACAAGTGGGACAAATCCCATTTTGCCTAGGATAACTTAAGAAAAAGTTTCCATAATTCTTTGGCTTTAGATCTCTCTTCAAATTTGAGCTTTATCCTCTTCCTTAGTATCTTCTATTCTTCTTAGGCCTCCACTACAGGCCACTGTTATTTTGCACTTGAAAATTTAGCACTTACTTTCCTGACCTCAAACCATGGAACTACACCATAATTAGGCAGTGTAACTAACAAAGTAAGGAATGAGCTGTTCACATCCCTCTGTCCAGCTGTGATACATGGATCTTTTTAGCCAGGAGATCCTCAGCTGCAGGGCTGAACATGTAGAAAGAGAAGAGCTAAGATTTCAGCATTTACTAGAAGAAATTTATACACAATTTATTTTAAGTAGGAGCAAAGCATCATGACAGCAACAATCATCTTCAAGCAGTCTGTGGTTGTTGTACCCTGGTTCTGCTGTCCACTTCAGAAACAAATGCACACCCTCCTTGCCTGTCAGAGGCATGGCTGCTGGAAGACCATTTCCATATTCCAGAATCGCACTGCTGATAGGAAGCACCACAGTAATGGTCTGCCTGAGAAGCAGGGATTGCAGTGCAGCCCTTCACTGTGGTCCCATCGACTGTGTCCCGGTAGCCTGAGTACAGTGAGGACCACATAGTCCTGGGTGTTTGACCTCACTTCCATTTTTATATTCTTATGTTTCACAAGCATTTTAAGTAAATGGCTTTTGGTTTCTCACAGCTTGAGAGTTTTCCTCTTTCAAGTGATAATCCTGAAAAGAGCTGTTTGGACTTTTTCAGAAGAGTCTGATAAACAATAGTTCTCTTTTCTGTCAGAAGTGTCAGAGACACAAGACCACAAAGCTTCTGTTTCCAGCCAGCCTGGGGAAAATTATTTCCCAGCAGGACAGGGTCAATACCAAGGCAGTTGACTAGATTATAGGGAAAAACACTTTGCAGCTGGTGTGTGGGAAAAGTACATAACGAAACTATTAAGCAACGGATATTTCCCATACAGAGACTAAGTCCAAAGCAGTGGCACTGAAGCAGGTACAAGTTCAGACTACTGAAATGAAATTATCACTCAGGCTGACACTGGGTACCATAGCTTTAGTGCCAAATATTCAACAGCCTGTTACTCTAGAGTTCTGTGTTCAAATGGAGAGCTGTTGCATTGAGGGGTAAAAGACACAGTATGTTGCAAACCAGAGTTCTTTGACAGATTTCTCCCAACTTGTGAGGGCCAGGACCCAAGTAAAATCTCCAGTATGTTCAAAACTTCTGAAAATATTATGAGGCACTATTTTTCTGAAGAATATTTGTAGCACAAGCTGAAAACATTGGATTGCCAGATGATGGCCTGATACATACCAAGATTACTCTTGCAATATTCAGGGAAGAAAGAAAATAGTTTCTAGGGCTTTAGACAAAGACTTACATCTCTCCTCCTTATAAAGAATGTTCAGACAAAGATTAGCAAATGTTTCACTGGAACCTCTGCCCTTTCACATACTTACTTAGAGGTTACACGTGAAGAGTCAGTCTTGCCTTAGAATAAACTAGGAAGCTTAGCTGGGATTCACTGGAAATTCCCATAACCCCAAACATTCTTGTTTCAGGGCTTTCCAAATCTAGGGAAATACTTTTTCTCTGAACAGTACTTTGAGCTTTGCTCTCTTTCTGAAATGATCAACTTCAGAAAATGATTGCCTGATATTTTAGTCACAAATACCTTCTGATGTTTCTCTTCATATGATGGACAGATGTTGTTTGTTCTTTCTTTCAAGGCTTGGAAATACAAAAAAGACTTAAGCTGGAGCAATGAAAATTTAAATTAGGCATTAGGAAACTTTCTATCTGATGCTTAATAAATAGATTGCAATGGAAAGTTGTAGAAATTCTACCACTGGGCATTATTAGGAATTATTTTGACAGTCTTGATCCTGCCCTGAGTCATGCTGTAGTCCATGCCTCTCACTCTTAGGTATTACTTTTGATTAGGTAACTTAGGCCCTCTAAAAGTCTTCCTATGTTGCTTGGCAATTTCATAGGCATCTCAAATTTGATTTTCACATATGAGCAGAAGCATGTTTAAGTCAGGCATCTGTGCTTGCTGCCTAAGATGTACTGCACTACTCCAAAAAGCTCCCAGATTTAATCACAGTGAGATTAAAATCAGCCAGACCAATTTCTATTCCCAGTATTACAAAATTTTTCCTGGAAAGCAGAAGCAGCTAAACATGAGAAGACTATAACACTGGGGTTTGACCACTCATGATTCGAACACTAAAGGTTAAAATATCCCAAGTGTTAAAACTTTCTTGCTGCCCTGCTGATGGTGCCTCCAAGAATGCTGGGACAACTCATGGGGCAAGTAAGAGATTAACTCTAGGCAAATTAATTAGGCAATCTTTGAGAGAGAACTGCCCTACCTGAAGGGCTTCTCCCTATCAATCCAGAGTTAATTCATAACCACTTTGGGTAGTTCTTATTTAAGGCTAAGACATATTTAGCACATATACATCTCTATCAGGTGCACTCCATTTCCAGCAAATGATGAGGCAAAGAGGTGATTCTCATTACTGGTATACACCAAAGAAATATGAGATCAGCTGGCACTGTAGAACTGAAAAAGTAGAGTCCTTGTTGCCTAATTACCCAGACAAGTTAGATGGAAGGCTTAGAATGAACCCATTTCTATCCAGATCTGGTTTGAAAACCAAAGACATAAAAGAAGCAGTGTCTGAGGAAAAGAAATTCAAAACTAGGGACCTTGAATCTTATCTGAGGCATGGATTAAAGCAGCTTCTTTATGGTTTTTCTTCAAAAAACTTGCCAAAGACAATTAAGAACATAATGAAAGAACAGACCTGAGGCTTGGAAAGCAAAACAAGGAATGTTGCCTTTTAGACTTGCTTAGATAAAACCTTCTCTCAAAGTACATTAGAGACCTAACTAAAATCATAGTCTGTGATGTCTGACCCTTGGTAGGGAGCCATGACCTGCTTATTCTAAGTGATAAACATTCTTCTCTCAACTCTGAGGGAATTCAGAAATGTCTCATTTGGAGTTTACAGTGTATTCCAAGAAGAAACACATCAAAGTAAGTACCAGTTGAAGCACAGAACATTAGCAGTTTTGGAAGGTAGCTTGATCATGAGGCCAATCTGTTTCCAGTGACAAGTCAGTAATTGTATGCATTGTTATAATGAATCTCTGAGGATCTCTTGTAACTTGATGTAACATTTCTGAAGACCAGCACCTGTGTAAATCTGCTGTCCATATGGAAAAGTCCGATGTGATGTTTTTCTTTAGGTGATAACGCCTATTAAATTCATATTTCACATTCAGATTTTTCCCGCTTCTCATGCTTCCCACTGCCCAGTCTTGAATCAGTGATTCAATATTCAGTAAGTGAAACACATAGTGATTCCTTGAGTAAATCCCCCAAATCCAATGTCTTCATAGTACAAAAGTCTATTTCAAATAATTTTACGTAGTACTGCCAACTCTGTCACTGAATCCCAGCATCACAAGGAGATGTATTTGTGATCTAGCCCATGAAGGAATAAACCTGCATATGGCCATGGCATTCAGAATCTCAGAAAAAACTCTTCATATGAAAACATTAATAATTTATGGATGGGAAATTATGCATGTGCTTATGAAGAAAACCAGAAGACAGGTGATGTCCCTCTAGTTTCTTAAACTTTAGAAGACTGGCATTCTTTCTTATTCCTGCTAGTGCACAGATTGATAGAGTGTTGTGGCACAAAGTGAGGTAATACCTTTGGAGTTTCTTACTCGTATATGGCAAATTTTTCTTCCCTGTCCTTTTAAAATACTAATTTGGAGGGACCAAGAAAAGGAAGATTCTGCTTTATCTGTGAATTTCATTTTAGGAGCCCTATACATTAGGAAGCCTGTCTCACTCTAGAAGGATGATATTAAATTCAGAAGTATTTGCAGCTTGCTGTACTTTGAAAAAAAGAGGGGGTTTCCTGTAGGAAATCTCTAAATTTCATCTCAAAGTCTCCTGAATAGAATGGTGCTTTAAAGCATTTCTCCAGTTAGTATCTTCTGTACTTGCAAGCTGCTAAAGGGCAGTTTTCAATGAAATTGAAAACAAAACCCAATTCTGTCTCTAGTTGTTGTGGAAATAGGGAATACCCCATTCTGATGCAATAGAGTCTAGAGTAAAAATTTACAGGAGTAATAAAATTGGCCTTTACCACAGAATATTTGAATAGTTGAATTCCTGTTTGATGTGCTCACATATTAACTTTCTTTTCTAAATTCTCGAAAAAGCAAAACCTGAGATTCTAGACTGATAACTCAACCAGTAACTAGAACTATTTAAGATACGGTTTAATTAAGATTAAAAATGCCAAGAATTTTTCTCAATATATGACCATATAAAGATAAAAAAATATCTTTCTTTTAATATTACAGCTCCTATACTAAGTTTTTTCCCTAGCCAAGTGTTAAAAATTCATGTAATAAAATTGTATTTATCTATACAAATAAGCATTGAATCTATTTTAAAAAAGCATAGTATCTTTAGGCAAAGAAAAACTATTTAATATTTCTTTTGATAAAGACATTCCAATGAATGCATCTTCAGTATTAGCAAAAGAATTAACAAAAATTGCTGCTTAAAAATTAGAACTTTTTCCAGCAAAGATTCACTCATGTCCTTTGCTTTATACAACTCTACATTCCATGACAACCATTTTAAGGCTGATTTTTGGTATGGTTTATATCTGAGTCTACTAAATGCTCATTAAATGGAAAGAAGATTTTTCAGCTGAATTACTCGCAGAGAATGAAATTTAATACATTCTCCAGAATGTCAGGGTTTGGAGTTAAGAGTGCTTAAATGAGCATAGTTTTTCTTCCTTTCCTCAGAAAGCATCACATCAGAGAGCTAAAATTCCAGGAGCCAATCAGCAGTATCCAACAATAATTATATTTTGTAATTCCAGAAAAGTTTTCTGCCCTCTGCCTTGGTCTACATTATACAAATAACTAACATAACCTGTAGCTGATACAAAGATTTTAGAGGTTCTGCAGCAGCTTAATTCTGTCTAATGGAATATTTAAATTTTTAATGGTAAATCTACATCCTAATACTGTGAAAATCAGAGGTAATCAAACATCATGTTCACTTTATGTCATTCAGGCACATGGATACCTTTAAAAATGTATGCCCAAATTCATATTTTCTTGGTGAGGTATAAAGCATTACAGCGTTATTAGCTGCTATAGGTCAAGATGTTTTTCACATCGAGAATTTCATAATGCAAACACGTAGTACTTGCTGGTTTTCACTAACCATGACTTTCTATTCCTTGCTCAGTCTGCTCCTGAGATGTCCTTCCTTGCAACAACAGAAAAGTTCCTTCGAGAGGAAGATAAACATGCAAGAGAGTTTGAAGAACATTTAAATTCACACCTTGAAGAGCTGCAAAGATATTCTGAAAATATTATAAAAAAATATGCCAGGATACAGCAAAGCAGACATACTTAAGCCAGTCACACAATTAAGAAAAGAAAAGCAAGTAATGACCCATGAATTTCATCTAAAATCTGCAACTAGCTGCTTAATGTATTTAGGCACATTGCCCAAATAGCATGTATTTTTAGCACCAGGTATTCATTAAGATCATCATTATCCTATGGATTTAAGTATATTGTAATTTGACTATATTACAAAATAAACTCTAAACATATTCTAAAAGATACAGGTTGGTTTTGCACAGTTGAATTGCATGCAGCAGAGACTTTATTGCAGCACTGTAAATTAAGTAAGATACTTAAAATTCTGTCATGTACAGAGGGCTAGTAAGTGGAATTATTCTCTTGAAATTAGAATCAGCCAAGAGAAATTCTCTAGATTGTAGAGAAGAATAATAAGGGCCTTTAGCCATGTCATAGCTCCTGGCATAAAGGGCTTATATATGCTCTGATTATTGGCTATGGAAGTAGCCCTTGGGACTCTAGAAATGAGAAGTTTGATCTCATTCTTTCTTACACCCTAAGCCATGCCAGTCCATGAGAGGAACGTGAATGGAAAAAAGCACATATTTTAAAGCCACTCATATTGCCCCTTTTACCAGATCTATAGACTTCAGCTGAGGCAGAGCCTGATTTCAGGTGTTTTACATTAAGATTTTACAATTTTTAAATCCTGTATTCAGAAGCACCTGTTTGGTTATTGATGTTTTGATACTATGTTGGTTCCTTGTTTAACTACATTGGAACAAGGGGAAAAAAAACCCTTTAACTTCAGATAACTTGTGATCAGTCTTAGGTAAGGGCTTAAATTTTTTACATTTTTCTACAACATAGGAAAACTTATATAACCAAGCAGAGTTAACTCCATGTGCCAAAAAATGCATAATGTTGAGTTTCCTTTTATTTGCAATTCATACTGAATTCTATTGCTGTGCAAGCGAAACAGAAATTACAGACACTGTTGATGAACCACCAATTTCAGTGAATGAGATACTGAAGAACTGCTTTCCAGCATGTACTGTTGCCAACTTCCTGGGAAAATCTGGATAAAAATAATACCAGGCTGTCAAACTGCTCCAGTTTGTGAGTAAAAGACGTCTCATTAATATTCAAGACCATGGCTAAAATGTAAATTCTCTTTCGATGCTATATTTCCATTAAGACAAAATACACTACATCACACTTAAACAAAATACCAAGATTTTAAATACCAGTTTGGCTCAGCTTGCAGTGAAATGAGTAATGAAGATGAAGACATCAAAGAACCTTTTACAGAAAAATTCAGGAAAATTACTAGACTCAGCTGGAGGAACAAGGACTGAATAAAAACATGACGGAAGGACATCTGAACAAACTAAATATGTATGTATCCTCAACTTAAGGGGAGACGCATCAGAGAGTTTTAAAAGACCCAGTGAAGAAATTCAGGAACCTCTGAAAATGAAGCTAAATTTTAAACAGGGCAAGATCTGTAGAAGCAAACAGAGGGCAAAATATTGTCTTTCAGAAGTGCAAGAGAAAAAAATTAGCCAGTTAGCCATTTAAACATACAACAGTATGCTCCGATGTCTTCAAAGGATACCTCTCAAGGTCTGTGTGATGATGCAGAGTGAATGAACTTATCAAAAAAGAATACAATGTTGGGTTTTTTTCTTAAGATCTGGCCAAGCTGCTAATTTTGGTTAATGAAATAATAGAGTTAATTTCAGCCTGGCTTTTGTGCAACACAATAAAATAAACTCCCTGTAAAAAGCACTGAAAGCTGCAAAGTACCGGTATCTGAACAGCCTACTTGTTACTGTTGCTGCCTGCTCAGAGTGTATTATGCCACAAATATGCTGAGACAGTAAGGATCAAAGTACCATTTTTGTGACACCTACCTACCAGAAAGGTCATCCCTCTCTTTCCCAGCCAAACAGTATAAGTTGCTCATCTGACAATCCCCAATTTAAATGAGCCCATTGCTGCCACAGTATGGTTGGAGCCACACCACTGCTTTGAATACTTTAATTGTATTAAAAGGTAGAAACTTGACTGAACTGGTGAGAGGTTTCTGAAGGAAGATATGTGTTCCTGATGTTATCTTGGCAAAAAAACTTTTTAAAGAATGATGGACAGCAGAATAAAGACTGAGAAATTATACACCTAATAAACAGGGGTTGGACATGTATGTATATTGTCAAAAAGGGAATAATCAAAAGGTCCATGGCTATAAATGCCTTAAAGCACCAATAAAAATGAAAAAAAATCCAATCATTAAGTTAATTGAACTGGTCAAGGCACAATGTTCAGGAGCTATGGATTGCTGGAAACGTACAGAAAATTTCTATTCTACTTTGTGAATAGCCAGGCAATGGAAAATTTTTGTAGGCTGCTGGACTTTGATGATTTTTCAAAGCTTTACTGAAAAGCATTTTTTTGGCTCCCAGTTGAAAGACTTGTTTTAAATACAAAGAACAATGGTTCAGGCAGCCACCAGCTTTCTCTTTTGCTGAAGGAAAAACAGAGGTCATGTGCACACAGTTGCCAACACATTTCATCAAGATGTAATTTTGAAATAGTTGGTGGCATAAGAGGTGCCAGAACATTGCTGTCCAATTCACTCCCTAAAACTTACTCTGAAGGGACTGAAATGACAGTAGCTGAACAGAATAATTTAAAAGGGCCTCACATGAAAGTTGGATATTTAATGCATTTTCTTCCATCTCTAATTCTCTTGTTTTATCTGTGGGAAATTTAGGAGTATAAGAATGGGAGTGTCAGATGGTGGGTACTCTGAGCCATGCAGAGAGGAATGCAAACTGCAGCAGCAAAACACAGTGCCAAATGAACACAAAAATGAACAATCACAGGTACGGCTTTCTTGCTTTTCTGATGGGTAGACTTAAACAATGGCTTTAGCTTACCCAGTCAAAGGCTAGTAAATCTCTACTGTGATCAGAGACACTACAGAAAGTGCCTGACCCCCCCAGTCGCACTGCTCTGACTTTGCTGTAGTGGAACTGGTTACAATTCCTGATTTAACAGGGTTACAACAGCACCTAGAATCAAGCCCACCAGCACTTAATAATTCAAAGCTAGACTAAACACCACCAGTGGGAATGAGAAGGAAGCCATTAACAGAGACTGCCTAATGAGGTGAGTCCAGGTGACTTTACAGCTATGGTATGTCATGCCAGTCATCAAAGCTTGGATTACACAGCCAGCTCAGGTGTGTGCTGAACTTCATTCAGTCCTGCTGCTTTCTGCTCCTGGGTCTCCCAAAGACTCAATAGCTGGGAGAAGGCAGAGGGCACTGGGAGAAGGTCCTTAGCCTGTATCATGGGATTACATTCCTGTCTGGCTTTACAACCTATGACAGCCAATTATAGCATTCATAATAACTTTTTTTCCCCATTTAATTCTATTCAAAATAGCTATCCACTAGATTTTACACTAACTGCCTTGTGCTAGGGAAGTGTTTTGGGTTTTTTTCTCAGCAGTCTGCTCAAAGCAGAGCTCATTGGAATTGGCCAAACCAACATGGGAACTGTGTGTTGTTTTTAACTCACTGTAGAAATCAGATCTCAAAGTTCACTGTGTTGGAGTTACTATTTAATCACATAGACATCCTCAAATCCATCAATAGGTTGTAATTTAATGTACTGCATCTAAATTTCTGCTAGTGGGCTGAGCAATGCCGCTAGACACTGATATGCACTGCATTGTCCCTTCCTAAACCAACAGACTGATCAGTTTGTTCCTCTAATCTACTCTTAACCAAACTACCAGGGGCTTTGAAACAATGTTTGTCCAGTTACCTTACAAGAACATGCTTGCATGCAAAGAACAGTCCTGAACCATTCTGTCACCAAATTTCCTGCAACAGATTGAAGAATTTTCTTGAGGTTAACCCTTGTACAATCACACATGGAGAAAGAAATCCTACAGAAGTCCTGGTCCTCAGCATCCCATGTAAGCACCATAACAAGAATTTTTTCAGTTGAAACTTTCAGCAGAAGACAGCACCAGCTAAGAGGTCCATCTGTAGTGATGATGAACACTCAGCTGGGGCATGAATGGCAGGGTTTTGCTTTGCTGGTGCATGGAGTATGAACCGGAACCACCTGCTCTGGTAAGAAAGTTCTCCTGCTAAGACTCATAGAATCATAGAATATCCTGAGTTGGAAGGCACCCACAGGGATCATCGAAGTCCAGCTCCTGGCCCTGCACAGGACACCCCAAGAATCACACCACATGCCTGAGCTTTGTGCAAACACTTTCTGAACTCAGATAGGCTTGATTCTGTACTTCCTTGGGGAGCCTGTTCCAGTGCCCCAACACCCTCTGAGTGAAGAACCTTTCCCTAATATCCAACCTACACCTCCCCTGACACAGCTTTATGACATTCCCTCAGGTCCTGTCACTGGTCACCACAAAGAAGAAATCAGTGCCTGCCCCTCCTCTTCCTCTCATGAGGAAATTATAACTGCAGTGAGGTCTCCCCTCAGATTCATTTTCTCCAGGCTGAACAGACCAAGTGACCTCAGCTGCTCCTCATACAGCTTCTCAAGGCCCTTAACCATTTCCGTTGCCCTCTTTTGGATGCCCTCTAATAGCTTAATATCTTTCCTATACTGAGGTGCCCAAAGCTGCCCACAATATTCAAGGTGAGGCTGCCCCAATGCAGAGCAGAGTGGAACAATCTCCTCCCTTGACCAGCTAGTGATGCTTTGCCTGATGCCTGCCAGGACATGGTTGGCCCTCCTGGCTGCCATGGCACTGCTGACTCACATTTAACTTGTCATTGACCAGGACTCCCAGGTCCCTTTCCATGGCACTGCTCTCCAGCTTCTCATTCCCTAGTCTATACATACAACCAGGGTTTCTCTGTCCCATGTGCAGAATCCAGCACTTGCCCTTGTTAAATTTCATAAGATTGATGATGGCCCATCTCTAATGTGCCAAGGTCTCCCTGCAGGGCCCCTCTGCCCTCAACGGAGTCAACAGTTCTTCCCAACTTAGTGTCATCGTCTCTGTAGTGCAGTCCAAATCAGAGAGTCAAAGTGCAGGCTTCTAGTTCACCTCTTCCAGTTACAGGTGTGTTCAAACTGAACATAAACAGTCTGAAAAAAGAACACTGCATCTACTCTGACGTGTGTTTTTTAAATGACCATCAGGATGTAAGTAAATATCTCTGAGCTCTTACAGTATGCGTAGTTCTTCCTTCAGACCACAGGGAGGGCCACTGGCTTCTCTCACTTGGCTTTGGGGAGCTGGGTCCACATGTAACACAGATGAGCACTTACCCATTGCAAGAATCCTTGACACAATTGCTTTGTTTTCTTAGCACTTTGCAGACACTTAAAAACTCCATTCAAACCTTGATGTTTAAGTATTTGACTGAGATTTGATTTATGCTTTGAAAAATTGCATTTAAAAAACTGCTTCTATAACTTGATTTATCAGAATGCAATAGCAGGTTTTTAATGACTTCACCTGATAATGAGCACTCTTGGAAACTGTATCATAAGACACTGCTGAAGAAGTGTCTCAGCATGAGTTTTCTGGTAAAATGCTTGTAATAAATCATTCAATTTTGCCCACAAGCTACAGTATGCTGGGAAAAGGTTTGAAACCCTATTTCTAAAACATTTTTGAAGGCAAGTGACAGTTGGAATAATACATACAGTTAAAAAACCAGAGACACAGTTATACCTTTGGCTGAGAAGCTCACACAAGTTGACATTTGGGCAACTGCCATTAATTTACTTCCCCATTATTACCCAGTGATTTTTGACAGTTTGTGTCTACAGAGGCTTCATACCTTTTTACCAAATGCACATTCTCATAGTCAATAGTAGTGAAAGGGAATTTAGTAGAGAATGTCAGAATCAACTTCACTGTTTACTAGAGAAAAAAATACTTTTTTTAAAGAGTTGAACTGTGAAATCAATTCCAGCTTCTGCATAAGGGACAATTCAGAATGTGTAACACTATTTTCCTCTCAATTAGCACTCAGTAAAATTGAACATTGCAGAGAACTGAAATACACAGTCTCTTATTAGCATCAAGCTATACGTTCATATTAATAGACATTTGGCTCTGAAAAGATTATTCTGACCTGAAGAATTTGCAGATTACAAGAGACAAAGGGAGAGCATAAGAAAAAGCAGCAGAAATGAAACATCTAATTAGAGGAGTAACTATAAATGCTATATAACCCAACTGACCTTTTACCTATGTAGTTGCTATCAACCAGTTCATCAGTTCATTGCTCTTATGTATCACAGACTCAACTCTGGCAGAAAATGAAAAGTGGGAAAAATCACATAAGGACTCTGAACAATTTCAGGGAAGGCTTTCCGAATTATAAGATCATTGCCTGGACTAATAAAAAAGCCTTGCAGGTGGAAAGGACTGAAATAAGCCTACAAGCCTGAGACAGGAATGTCACAGGGAGTTTGTTAGAGCCATTAGAAAGTATCACAGAACAAGCAGGGACAGGAAAATCTTAGTTAAGAATCTACAAGAGGAAGATGAGGAGAAATCTATGGAAGTGATTATCAGAAATTGTGCTTCTATTCTAGATGCCTAAGACACCAAGTACCCTGCAGGACACACATATTTAAAACACACACACTTCTGTTTGCTTCCTCAGGCACAAATTTTATTCAAGCTGAACAGCTACATTGAAAAAGGTGCAAACTACCAGAGCTCCACTGCAGCCATCCCTGACTGAGGATAAAATAAAAATAGGACATAGATTTGGTGCCTGGGAGAACAGAAACAGCTGGGAGAGGACACAGACTAAGCAATTACTTTTACAGATGCATCATTTCAGATCTCACCAGTTGAAGGTTCTCAGTGCAAAGTGCAGATAATTTCAATGTCAGCACATGGCTTGCTGGGAACACGGGTTCCACAACAGACTTCCCGCTGGTAACTTGGTGGGTAAACACTCTTCTGGGCACACCACAATGGCCATCCTGTCTGTGCAGTTTGTTGTGCACATATCCCAGCTATGACATAAGCTGAGCAGGGCAACAAGCTAACAGTTCATCCAAACTCTTCCTTTTAGCTTTTAGTGGGTTTTGTATTTCAAAAACATCTTAGTCTGCAGGGCTAGTTGAATTCTTAACACTCCCAACAGCAGTGGCACAGCAAGCACCAAGAGCCATGGCTATCCCTGCACCATCAGGTATCTGTGTCATTCTGAGTGGAGCTGGTTTATAGCTGGCCATAGGCTCACCCCACTGTGGGAACATGGGCCTGAGGGCAAAGTGCACTGCAGGGGCCTGCATTGGCTTACATAAATTGTTTTTTGGTAAAGCAGCTTTGGCCGGCAGCACCATTTTGCACAGCAGTACACAGGGGTAATGCAGGAAGCACAGCCCTCTCTGTCCCTGGACCTCTGTGAACAGTCCCACTGATTTCGCTGGCACTATTCCAGTGCCAAGAAACAACATGTGGGGGAGACATTCGACTTTTGACACAAATATTTCCTGCCATGCTTCAATGCACTGTAGCATCACGTTCTTCCTTGCCTGGCCTCCATTTAAGCAGCAGTGAAGAGTTCTCAAATTCCCTCCCCCAAGTCTTCTGAAGGTTAATGCCTACTGCGTGCCTCAAAATATTTGGATGAGAAAGGGCTGTAGTAGAACACAGTGTCATTGAAGCATTTTGATGAGAATTACAGCTTGATTTACTAGAATAAAATTGCCCAAGTTATGCTCACAGCTTCCTTCAAATGAGGGGATGGGGGCATGGCACAGGACAGCAGCTCGCTTTAGCAGACGGATTAGAGACCAAAGTTACACTAAATTACTTTTGCTTCCTTAATAAAAAAATAATCAAGAGCTGTATCCAAAATCACCTTTTTATTGCCACTTATACAGATTTAAATATTGAACATTCAGATAAACAACTATCTGTATTTATGTAGATTGTTATTAGTTACTTCATCATAACCTGGCAGAATTTCCCTTTCCAAATCCTGTAAGATTCCTTCCAGCAGATCCTGAAGTATACACTTTGCATGTTGGCATCTCACACCAAAAAGAAATTCTTTTTGAGTGAACTATATAGTGGTTGATGAAAAAATTATTACACAATGTAGGCTTTCACAGTAAGTCACATTTTTCACAAAATAATTTGAAGATTCCATGTAAGACTCCTCTCTTTTATTCAAAAAATAAATATATCCTTTCTGAATCAAAGCACTTCATAAGACATTAAGTACAAAGAAGAAATGTACTTCTTTGGAAGTTCTGAAGTAGACATACAAGAGCTCATGGGAGCAACATTATCCATAACAAGGATAAAAGCTGAAAGCTGTTTTTTTACAAATTTATAGCAGAACACAATTTCCTTTTACAATATAAAGCTTCAAACAGATGTAAGAAAAACACCATTTTAAAAGTCTGAAAGGCACATGAACTGGACCATAAAACGTAGTGGCACATTCACTAATACGTTTTATGTTACATTCCTAAAGAGAATCCGCAGGACCCTAACCAAGGGAAAGACTGAAAATACCAGCAAGTTCCTTTGTAAAGTACTAAAAGAGTGGCAGAGTTCCTTTTGGCTCTTGGTAAAATTATCAATACCCCAAAGCTAGAGAGTCTGAAAAGCTGCATCATTCAGTTGTATTTGGACGAGTCGCTACATAAACAAATACAACAATCAGCACTACTACGACAGCCAGCGTGGGAAGCACAACGGTGGTGATTTGTTGCCGGGCTTCTTGCATTGCCTGTTTTCTCTCCTTTTTATCTTTGGAGGTCTCTTTTTTGGGTTTTCCTCTTAGCTGCCTCATCCTCCTCTTCAGTGCTTTTGTTTGCCAAAATGTGGGAGCAAAGGGAGTGGAACAGCAGGAAATAGTCCAAGGTCTTTTGAAACCAGGGGTTGAAGAATTCCTTCTCCTTCAAGTGGTTGCCTGTGCAAGAAACTGCAAGAGAAAGAAAGCAATTCATATTCCAGTTATTAAAACCATTTGCTGCTCCACTTGGTAAATCTTTCATCCAGCAGACACCAATGCAGCTTCTTTCAAGGAAATAGAATTGCAGTGCACTTTCTCAGATCACCCACGTAACACTTTCCCCATAGAAACCAGAGCAGTTTATCATGGTGTGTATCTGTCCAAGAGCCCTGAACTTGCACTTCGTTAAGCCAAAACCAAAGCCTGGCACCATACATTTTATCCCCCAAGGCAAGCAAGGTAACACACCTGAAGAGTTAATGAAAAAAATATGAACTAGTCTTGCTTCAACTCAGGGTACCAGCTGCCCCTTTCTTTAAAGAGCAGCAGGCTGCCTGCTCAGGGGCTGTGGCTCCCCACAAACCTGCAGAATCAGGAGGGGCAGCACACGCCCTGCCATAAGCATTTATCACCCACAACAGGTATTTATTGGAATAAAGGGTACTCTAAGAGGAAGAAATGGGTAGAAAAAACTGCTTAATTTAATACTTCTGATTCTGCTGCCACAGAACAAAGTCTAAATCATAACATGACTCAGTGCTGTCACTTATTGCAGCTGTCACTGATAGACGAAAAAGAGCCCAAGCAATAACCAGCCTTCTTACAAATCACTGGTGTAGACAAGCAGTCATTAATAAAGTAGAAGGTACTTGCTCTGAAGCATCTCCTCGACAATTTTTAAAAGCAGAAGTATCTATAATGCAAGATTAACAAAAATATGGCATGGCATGAAAGCCGTTGAAATCAGGTGAATTAGTAAGTGCTCACCATTTCCATACTCAAAAATTTTATGCCCCTGAGCTGCCTACAGAGGTCCAATTCCCTGGCTGTGCAGCAAAGGTGGATGCCAGATGCTGGCTACCCTCCTCTTCGCCACATCCCCTGGTTCTGCCACACAGCACAACAGCTGGACACAGGCCACATGAAACTAAACACAAATTTGGATGGTAACAACTACTGGTGTCAAATACTGAGCTGAATTGAAGTAAATTATGAACTCACGTTTTTCCATCACTCTAACATACTCAGAATAAAATGTAGTGGGTTACTGCAACTTCCTCTTTTCTTTCCCTCTTTATTTCAAAAGATAAAGATGATTTTAGCATGCTGCTGTAGATGACGCACATTTGTCATCAAGCAAAGCTGCAAAGCTCACTCAGTTCACCCCAGACAAATTTCCTCTTGATGTGTCATCTCTGGTCAATGCTAAAAGTTGTCTTATGACTACCTTTAAAAAAAAAAAAAAAAAACAAACAAGAAGAGGTTTCACTGAAAAGTGGGAATCTTTCTGTTGGTGCTAGCACTAAGCTTGATTTTTCAGCCTGACCAGAAAAGCAAAACCAAACTAAAACACTCACATACTAAAGAAGAATCCTCACCTATAGGTTATCTGTAGCTACAAAGGAGTTTTTACCCTTTCTCATAACAGCAGTTACCTGCCTACTGTGAGTCTCATCCAGACAGTTAGGTTACTGAGATGCCGCATCATTTAAGGTAAAATGTGGAGTAACTCTGCTAACTTGAACTGATGGAATCAACCAGACTACCAGAGCAACCACATGGGACCAGAAAACCAACAACAAATCCAACCATCGGTATTTCTGGCTTTATACGGCCCTTCCTGGATACATTCTAAACAAACAAACAAAACAGTAACCAAAAAAGCACCCCCAACAAAGAAATCTCAAGCACGACAAGATCTCAGTGTTTGGCTGGATTTATCAGTTCTGCATCCCCTGCACACACATCTCTCAGGCAGTTGTTTTCTGATCATAAACTTTGCAAATTCAACTTGCACTTCATTTCAGTTTTGATAAAGTACAAAAGGGAAATTTTGGTACTTGGGGGATGTTTCAAAAGAGGAAACAGTAAAGTTCCAATCTTAAAAATAATTAATTCCTTCTGCACGCTGCAGCATCAGAATTGAAATATTTAGCAGATTTAGAGACCAGAAGTGGCCAATGAAATTCTTGACTGAGAGGTAAACAGGAGCTGGAGGGAACTACACACAACGCTCTATTGATACAAATCAAATGGGGCTAGTTAATTTTTAAACTTTCATAACTTTCTTTTCAACAAATCTTCAACTCTCTTAGTGATTCAGGGAAGAGCTTTTGGTATTCTACCTTCTGCAAGCTATGGTTTTCTGGTTTGGTTATGCTGTTTATCACTTCTTTAACGAACTCCTGAATTTCTTTGGCACAAAAGAAACCTCTTTTACCCCTTCCATTTTCCTTCCCTCTCCTCTTGCTCTGGTCACAAGCTTTATTACCAAACTCTAGAAAAACTACTATGCACAATAAAGTTTTACATTTGTCCTTCGGGATAATTAGACTACCAGAGCACTTCAGGCTGTATTTTTGTATTGTTTTCTCTCTCCGCTGTTAATGTACGTCAGTGGGTTTTGTATCCAGATTACTCACAAGACCCAAGAAGTGACAGACAGTAAAAGCCTTTGGGACTTCCTGTATACCATAGTAACAAACAGGAGTTGCCATGAAACCAATCTCTCTAACAATGAAAGTATGCCTTGCTCTACGCAGCATCACTTGCTACCCAGACATTAAAAACATCAGGATGTTTTTTTAAGTCTCTTTTGAATTAATATTTTATTCCGAAGCAAAAATACACCAAGTTAATTACATACACTAGCTAACATCTGACAGCTTAGAGCAGAAAGCCTTCCCACAAATGTCAGCACCACTTCAATTGCAAGCTCTCCAGTTTGGGAATCTGGCATTAATCTCCAAGTATGTTTTCAGTAGATTGGGTTGCTTGGCTTTGCTACTGGCAGAGATGGACTCGCACAGAAACTGGCCCACAGTTTTCAGAGAGATGAGCCTTAGGGTTCATCTTAACTGAACCATAAAACGGAAGCGCTGAATCTCTGCAAGTTGCTGCCAGGCTCCTGCTGCCACCACACGCCCGGCCATGACTGCCAGGATTGGGCAGTTACTGCAAGAGACAACACTTCCCCACAGGAAAAGTCCAGGATACTGCAGCTTCTGCTCTGTTCATCTTGGTATGAAACAGCACGGAAAAAACAGTGCTCAGTTGGATACGAGGAAGTTCTACAGCCCATGTACAACACGAGCACAGTAAGAGTGCCACAGCTATGCCCTTCCACTGCCAAGCCTCTTGCCAGCCCCCATAGACTTCACTGACTACTGAAAATTATGGAAGGAAAGAAACAGATCCATAAAGCACATCAAGTCAGTGTCAGGGACAGGATTACAACATTAGGGTCTTGTTTCCCGTGGCATACACAGCCCATGAGAACAAATTATCTGACGTTACTGAGCTATGTCCTCCTTCAGCCAGTAATCACCCTGCCTCCTACCCTGGGAAAGCTGAACTCAAGTGAAGAGAGGAAGGAAATAATACAGCATCAGGATGGGTGTAATCAACAGATTCCTTAGCGCTGCCCATTTAAAACATCTCAGATGTCCCACTGATGCTTCAGCCTTTAACCCTCAACCTGCTGCAGAAGAACTGGAAACTCACCTTTCCTCCTCAAAGAGAACCTGAGAGTCTCCCTTCCTTTTCAGTCTGCCCTGAACAAGAGAGGGCTCACTGCTGCAGATTCCTAAGGCTACTTCCCACTATTATCTGCTCACCTGGCCCAAGCATCTGCCAAGGCTGGAAAAGATCACCAAACTAGTTCAACTACTGCTTTAACAGGAAAGTCAGCAACTCCCTCAACTGGGACATAAGTAGAATAGCAACAGAGGGATTAAGAGGCTCTAGCAAAAGTGGCATATCTGCAGTCCACAAGACTGTGACAGCAGCCTGGCACTAGCCAGAGACTGTAACTTCACCTCCCTTTTATAAATTTTGCAATTTAAAATTTGATAATAAAATTGCACGGGGTAATAAGATTATTAAGTTCACTATGGCAAAGCTTCCCCTAAAAGCAGGAATCTGCTGGTTAGAAACAAAAAATCTTGATTGCCAAGTCAAGAAAATGAGTGTTGACTTGGTATAGTTGTTTGAAACACCCATTTCACAGAGCCTACCCCAGCTTGACACTGAAAAGCTAAGGTTTCAGGCAGAACAAAACATTAAAAAGTTCAAGCCACTGAAGAGAAACTTGAAGACATCATTCTTCAAGATAGTAAAAATCCACAAATATAGCACTCTGTCTTGCCTACTAGAGAAATTACACTCCTTCTTGCCTGTCATCCACATTGCTTTTTATATACAAAGGTGCTCTTCAGGCTATCCTCTGTTTTAAATTACTCTAAACTGTTTTTGCAGAGCTAACATCAAAACCTAAAAGCATGAATCAGTGGACCCATTGCTGAAACATTTGCCAGCATCACAGAGCAAGTCAGCTGTGGCTAAGCAGGGATAGTTTTGTACCAGAAGGCTGTAGTGGAACCAGTAGGAACTGGTATCCTTCAAATCACATCAACAGTCTTCCAACCAGTGGATGTCTTTCATCTCCTTTTCTCTGTAAAATTAACCCTGGCCCTCAGCAATCTGCAATTAAAAGCTCCTCACACCACACAAGGCTATTCCTGTAAACCCTGAATGGCAGCCTTGACTCCAGCTACACCAGTGCTCAGAGAGTATCACAAATCTGGAGATCTCTGTACATGCAACACGTGCACAGAATATTTTGTTTATCTGCACTTAGTGCAATCACACATCTCAATGTCTAAAGAATTTACCATCACCAACCTTACAGCACGAACGTATTAGTTGTGTCAAACTGACTACTTTTTCTCCAAATGCAAAATTACAAGTGTTTGCAAGCCAATTTGGATCAACCTGGCTTCATGATCCTGCTACCAACGCTGAAACATTTCTGGAACAGCAAAACAACTTGAAATTCAAATAAACAATCTGACAAGAATTAATTTTTATAATTTAAATTTTCCCCTAAGGCCAGGGATGTTATTGAGACATTAAAACCAAACAACAAACCAGCAGACAATCTGGACACACTGGTATTCAGATTGGCTGCCAGCACTAGGGAAAAAGGACACAAGGATCTAGGCAGACAATACCCTTCAGATTATTTGAGCATTAAAAAACCCCCAAACCAAATAGTTCCCAATCACCAGGACACACCAGCATCAGAGTCAAGAAGAACCCAAACCAAAAAGCTTATCAGCTTGTTACTTATTTTTGCTGCTGGGCTGATTACTCTAGGGTACTGCAGCCAAAGCTGATGTACAGAGGCTGGAAGAATTGAGTCTAAGAGATGGAAAGAGAATGAGGTGGGGACTAGAGGGGCAAGAGAAAGCCTGGCTAGCAGGGAACCACTGCTCAACATTGAGCAGTCATTAAAACAGGAGCAGTCGCCATCCTTGTGACAAACAAAGACCACACTTCCCAGCAGGAAGGACTGCTCCTTGCATGCTGCCAAAGCCCCAGGCCATGGCACAGAGCACTCTCCTTGGATGCCCCAGCAGAACAGACACAGCAGCTCTGTGCAGCCAGAGCAGCAGCGCAGGGTCTCCTACACACCAGGCTTTATCCTGCCCTTAGCTCAAGCAACTTCAACTTCCCTGTGGCTGAGCCAGTGACCACTGCAAGGAGATTGGAGTTCCAACAGAACAAGGAAACCTGACATGCTTCCCCAGCTAGCACAGGGGGCCCAGAACCAACAAATTAACTGAACTAGTATCACTCTTACTTCTACCCTTTCACCCCAATTAAAGCAGGTTCTCAGCAACAGAGATATGTTACTTCCTACCTTTGAAACCAGACAAATGGTTTGGGTTTTAATGAATGACTGAACTGCATGTAATACTGTTACACAAACCATGGGTACTATTTAATGAAGGACAAGTCTTATTTTAAGCTATCACATCCCCCAAACCTCCACAGCCAACCCACTTTGAGGAACACAAGAGCAGCCCCACGACAAAGTGGATATTCTAGCTACAGGACAGTTTCTTTTGGTAGTGAAACACAGCTCTGTGCAAGCACTAAAGAGGGAAAATTATCACCTACTTAAAAAAAAACCCAACTTTTAATTTGTACAAGCCACCTCCTAACAAAATAGACACGAGTGCAACAACAGCCACACAAATAACTTTTGCACTGGGTCACCCATTCCTTTTAGGTTGAAGCTGCACAGCAGAATCGATGCACAGCTGAAGATAATGCTTGCAATGCTAAATTTGAGATCTTCTGTTTCAGTGACACCGTCACGATTTTAGTCTGCTAAAAATGAAGAAAAGCATTAAGAGAAAATTTTTTGCTCTGTGAAAAATGGATTTTCATGTTACAGCATGAGGCCAATTCTTAATACCATAAAAATTTACTTCAGTCTATTTGACTGTAGCAAAGAATTACAATTACCAAATCAAAAGAACCCTGTTTTCAAGTGTAAAAGCTTTTAATTACACACATAACAATATGGAACTATTAATATTCTGTTTGAAGTCAGTTTAACATTATTTTTTAGTGAGAGGTGGTAGCTTTTTTTTTAGATCTGAATTGACCCATCATTACTGCAACATCACATTTACTGTAAATGTAGCTTTGAGAGTCTCCAAACTACTCACAGCATTTGGAAAATGAAAGCCAGCGATGAATGCTGTCAGAGAGTCAGAGAGAGCAAGGCCGCCAAAGCAGAAAGCTATTTCAATATGATTTTCACAATTCTAAGGACTTGGATATAGCAAGCAATCTCTATTAGAAACAAAAAGCTGCAGATCTCTGCATTTGGGAAGGCATTGTTAAACACAGGCGAGGTGATGTTGGTTTTGGCGCATACGGCATTGCGGTGCAATCCTACCTGCTCTCAACGCAGCAAAGAAACAGAGCAGAATTCAATTAAAACAAAATAAATAAAAAGGCAAGTCTTTTTGCTCCATGAACAGGTGGATAAATAACCCGTATTTTTCTCTGTAGATAAAAGAACCAACATCAAGACAACTTTTGCAACAGGCAGTCCAGTGAAGAAATACAACTAACGTTTACTGAAAACACAGGAAAAACAAACATGTAATTTCTGCCACTGCATGAATTCGATTCCTAGGGGAGGCTGTAAAAGAAGAGCTTGCCATTCGCCATCTCTACAGCTACAGATGATCTTGTGCATAAATGCAGCAAACCACAACACCCAGCATATGACTCGATATTATGTGTTTGCTCAGCTGTTTTCTTAAAAAGTAATTTTCTCAGCTGCTCCCAACAATGTTCCTTTGGATACAAAACATTTATCCATCCATGTATTTATGGAAATTCAGTCAGTTTCTAAATAGCAACGCTAAATAAATAATAAAAATAAACTAGTGACTGGTGACAGAGCTCCTCAAAACAGAAGTGCTGCTCTCCCAGACCAACCTAAGAGTTTGGCATCTGCAAGAGCGGGCAGCATCAGGGATCTGGTGTGAAAATAATGTTGCTGTTCCCCGGTACCGCTGCGCCAGCCCACTGAGAGAGACCTCGACTGTCACTGCTCACTCACACCTGCAGCTGAACTGTCACCAGCGGGTAGCAGCACTCCTCTGACATAATGAGGACCTAGATGGGAAACACACCTTCCTACGAACCAGCGTGAGGTCTGCTTGATACTTCTGTTCAAACTACGGGCTTCCCAACACAGCCAGTCACTCCGTGAGACAGCATCGCTGGAAACCTGTTAGAAACAGATCCCCCAGGCACGAGCCAGGCAGAACGCCAGCGAGTCCAAAACCTGGTGTTACAGTTCTGTAATGCAAACAGAAGAGCTGAGGGACTGCCACTGCTTTTCATTATAATTCTACTGTCATTAAAGCTTTGGAACTGAAAATTCAGTCCAGCCCAAAGACTGGCAGGCAGAAAATCCATGGCCACAGCAAGAATGGAATGTTAAACCTAAACACAGAAAACCCACGAAGTCAAGGGCTGAGCCAGGGGCAGCAGGGGGTGCGTGTGTGCACTGGAAAGGGGAACGATGGAGTGACCAACAGAAAAGCTGAAAGAACAGTCCCAAGATACCAGGGCAACATCTAGATACGTGTACCTCCTGAACACAGGACAACTTGTGTACGATGGACTCAAAACTATTTGTGAAACAGTTTGTTTCTTCAGGAGGCACAAAGGTAAATCTCACTGTTCTAGCTCACGACACAGAAATTTCTGCCATAGGAATAAGAAAAATGCATGTGTACCTGGCCTCCTGAAATCTTCCTGAGACCGTTCTTCAGGGGAAAATGGACAGCACTTCATCAACAACTGCACTTATAATTTTATTTTATGCAGTAACTTGGAGGTATTCACAGTTTTAAAGCAAGACGGATGCAATGCCAGAGCACACTGAACAAGGGGTTCAGATCTCAAACTCACCCCCTCCAGGGCTTGTCTGAAGTTCTGGTTTTTCAAGCTTTTCTTGGCACAGATGATTTTCCAGTAGGAGGCTGAGGAAAGACTGTTGGCAACATGCCTGTCTCTCCCTGCTTGTATATGTGCCAAGGAAGGACTGCATGACACTGGAGAGTAACTAAATTACACAGAAATTGACCCAAATAGAATCGATGAAGTGGATGCCTGTGTTACTCCCTTCCTTACATGTTTTCCAAGCAGGGCAGGTGTTTTAGAGCTTATGCAGTACTGCTGTTTGGCAGATTTCATTCCCACCTCTGTTGCCTTCTACACGCTCTCATTTGATCTGCGTAATTGAGTTATCAATGAATGAAATAAAAGCCTCCACCTTACATTAGAACAGTACCACAGGTTTAGGCTAGAGCTCTTCCTCTGGCAACCAGAAATCTGCATCTTTCCCAAATTCCTTTCAAATTACAGAAATGTTCTCAACGTCAGTGTGACAAGAATGCAATCAGGACAGCTTTTGGGGACAGGAGGGAAGATAAGAGCTGAGCCTTGCAACACAGGATGGGTGGGGAAATTTTTCTTCCTATTACTGGTCTGAGTAAAATCTGTTTACTCCCCAGCTTAAACCTGAACTCTTATTACATTTCACTAAACAATCCCACATTAGAATAAAGCAGTTAGCTTTCTTGCCATGACTGACAGACTTTTTGCAATTATTTAAGGAGAAGACACATAATTACATACAGCTGGATTAGGCTGATCAAATGCCTGTTAGTGTCTGTCAATACATATGTCATAAGACAGTGTGACATTAATGCAAATTAATTTAAATGCGGAAAGTTTAATTAAGACTTAATAAAATCACAGACAAATAAAAAGGTTTTGCACAGTTTAACCAAAGGGAGTTTTCCAACAAAGCCATCCTCTAAACACAAGCCTGTTTTGCTTCATCAGTTCTGCAACACTGGCTCTTGCACCACCTATTTACATACTCTTATTTACAGTTCTACTGCCAAGACTTTCCACCAGTTCAAAAACTCAGAAGCAAAAGCAAATGCTGTGGAGCCATGTGTGTAACAAAGTCCATTACAAGCAAGCCCAGGCAGTCAGAGAAGGATGTCTCAGAAGTTCCTCTACAATGTTCAGCAAAGACCTATTGATCAATACCACAGTTCACCACTGTAAAGTACAAGTGACCTCCTTTGAAAGCACTTACCAAGACCAAAATGTGACCTCCCCTATGCAACAGTATTCATATTCACCCTTCCCATTTAGACCTGTGCAGCCCTCTTTTCCACTCAGGTCGTTTTTAAAGCAATCTGCTGTATTCACAGAGCTCTCAGAGAGTCACCAATGATATGCAATACTGCAATAATCCAAATAAACTTAGTGCAAGATACCAGCTTTATTCCCTGCTGAATTTTTCCAAAGGTAGAAGTGCTCGTGCACTTCCTAAGTGTCTTTTTCCTGCAATTCATAAGCACATGGATTCAACTGATCTCCTAACCATAGATAAAATACATTAAATGCTTCGTATGGTGTACCAGCCGCTTCAGCTCACGCGTGCAGTGCCAGGGAGATGTGGGTACGAATGCCAGGAGTACTATTGTCTGCACTTGTTCCTTTTCCCCCTCCACTCTGCAATAACGACTGTACTTGTTCTACACGTGCACATGTGTTATCACCACCTCTAACCTAGATGTCTGTTTCTGTGTCAGGCATTTTCCAAGACAATAACCAGCTGAGAAGGGTGCAGGAGCAACACCGTGCATTCGCAGACCTTCTCTCCACCAGCAAGCCTTTCTGTGCTTAGCTATTAAAAAGCAGATTCACAGACCCCACACACGGCAATTTACTGCTTCGTAAAACACTGATTTTCCCGTACTAAGATTTCCTGGTATACTCCCTGCCAAATTAAATCAATTTGAGTATCTCGTTAAAGAAAAACATTGCAGATTTTGATCTATTTTTATTAGTCTGTCAGTTGAGCCTTCTGCTCTGATCTGGTTTACTCAACTATTTGCTAGCTGCTCTGCTCAGCCACTTCTCTGCAGAGGCTCTACAGTGTTTCAGGAATTTTAGAAAATGCTGGACAGCATACAGGGATCCTCACCATGGCCTCATGCAAGAGGCAACAAAAATTCTGAACGAGCCCATTTCACAAACACAAACATTTCCAGCAGAATTAGGTTTTGTCAGCTGGGGAAGGAGAAAAGGGAACTAAGGAAAAACTTGGGAAACCTAAGTGCTAGAAAGGATTACAGTGCAATCTCCTGGAAAATATATTAAAACTCAATGCCGTATTAAAACTGACGAAAAAAATTAAGCCCTCCTCTGTTCAATCCCGTCCCTCCAAAGCTTTTGGCCAACCTCTCCATGTGAGAGACAAATTGCTGTTAGATAACCTTTTCTGAATAAGTCAATCACTTATTCTAGTTTATATTCTGTTTTCTTTGGCAGCACAGCTATTTAAGTCATCCTTCTAATCCAGAGCCTCTGGTAATTTTTCTTTTCTGTTCTATGGCAATTCTTCAAAGCATCATAAAGGCAAATTTAATAAGCACCTCAATTTGTATTGCTTTCTATTTATAATACTGCAAGCACCTGCTGCTGCTGAGATCTAAGCACACATCTATCTTACTCTGTATAAACTGATTCAGATTAATCTTAATAGTTTCATATTTTAAAGCAATTTTAAGAACATTGGTCCAAGCTGCTGGCTCAGTTTGCTGTGGGGTTGTTTCTCTTTGAGGTGTTGTTTCTCTGGGAGTCTGGGGGGGAGGGGGGGTTAGGAGTTTGGTTTTGTTTTTTTTCTTTAATGTGACTTTTTTGTTTGTTTGTATTGCAGTACAGTTAGTTCTCCTCCCACCCTCTCCTATTTATTAAGATGCTGCTGACCAGCTCCTAAAAATACAACTAATTTTGTTTCATTGTTTACCACAGCCACACTTGAAAAGCATATTATTAAATATTACACTATTCTACTGGAGTATTCAACAGATCCTCCTGCCAATGCAAAAGCAGGCACCTAGGAATCAAATTAAGTTGTTCCCTGAACCCCTAACAGTGGAAGTCAAGTCAGCACTGGGACCCCTGGATGGTTTTGGGAGCTGTGTATGTGCAGGGAATGGGTGTCTAAAGGTTCTTGCCCATGATCCAGTACATGTAGGGTTTGAATCACGTATTATTTGACCTTCTCTCAAAAGAGGGACATATTGGTTTTTAATCTTATCAAAGTGCTTGTGAACACCTAGTGGCAGCTAAGGCTGAAGAGTACAGAAGTTAAGTCCTACATCTGACCTTTCAGAGGGGCTGAGGAATCATGTCCTCAAGCATCTCTTCAGAGTCAGCCTTCTACCGCTTACAGACAGAATATTAATGGCTGCACTCTGGGCTGTGGACATCCTGGTATCTACAACATCAACACCAACTGTTCTTGCTGTTATTTCATTTAATAAGATGACAGGTAGGAAGTTTAATGCAGTGGGAGGGGAAAGGAAAAAAAGTTATCATGCAGTATAAGTAGGTGAGCAAGATAATGAAGCCCAGACCGAAAGCACAGGAAAGCCCCCTCAGTGCTCAAGAAAAGCAGCAGAACAAAAAGAAAGACAAAACAGTGCATGGGAGAAAAGCTGCATGGAAGTGAAATAAAGACTGAAAGAAGTGGAAGAGTCCATCCATCAGAGAAAACAGACATCAATGATCAGTCTCACCTCTGCACTGTGTTTCTTTGCTTTTAGTGGTTGACAGCTGAGGTTTGTACTTCTCATCCATCTCCTACCTACATATTTAGGTGTGATATAGCACACTCCTCCACAACCAGTCAGAAGATCTCACGGAAGACTTAACAGGACACTGTGGACAATTTAATCTCAAGAGTGACTCTTAGTTCCCTTAAACACCTACTCCAGAGGGGCTGTGCTATTTGCCTCCCTGCAGTATTTAATACAGGCTTCACAGGGGTAGGATTTTAAGTGTTGCCATTAAAAACATGCATCTTTCTCTACAAAAGTAAGTTACATTGCTGTTTTTATTCACCTCCACTATTCCAAGATTGCTCTTAACTTCATGACAAAAGCATGCTCATAAATATGTAAAACAAAGATTTCAAAACTGTTTTTAACTGCATTTGTTGGAAAATTAAGCAAAAGAAAAGGCTCACGGATACAGAAAAATGCCATTGTAAGGTACTCAGTATTATGTCCCAACCTTACTTATCTATCCACAAAAGCTCAATACAGTCATTATCCTGGAAATCCATAGATTTTTAATTTCCTATTAACATGAGAGAGATGGAAATACAGATTTCCTCAGAAAATAGAGGGACAGGGAGACCTGGCATGTCATTTATAAAGAGGAGATACCATCTATCTTTCTGCCTCTGGCTGGAACTTCCAAATGAGAGTCCCAAAACATCTGGAACTTTCATGCTTTCTCATCCTCTTCCACAATTACTTTTTATCACGTGGGGAGGCTTTGAACTTTTGCAACAGCTATACTGAGTAAATCAACTATAAACAGACATGCTATCGATACTCCAAGCTGACAGCTAATCATGATTTCTAGTCTTTCAAGCAAATAGGACAACTTAAAATGGCAAACATTGCTCTATCTCTCTACCCATCCATAAATTAGGAGTGACAATAGCAGATTATTACTCATTCACTCAAAGCATTTGTTTGGCCCTGAGAGAATTGGCTTTATTCCAGGAGCTAGCAAACATTGGTTAATATACATGTAAATGTTTTATTTCTCTTGAAATAGGCAATTTCACAAAGTGAAATACCGAATTAAAGACGACCCTAGTTTTTCTGCTGATGCCTGCCTGCGCTGCAGTGCTGCTGAAAGCCTTTGCAAGCTTTTTCACACCAAGTCAACAGGGGAAAAGTCACCTTTTCTTTTCAAAGTGAGACAATTTCACTGTGGAAACATGAAAGCTTTTATATAAATATTAATCACTGCAGTTGTCCCGGAGTTAAGTGGATGGAGACTGGCTTATATAAGGTTGCTGTACTGACTTGGTAATAGTGAGATGTAATGAAATGGTTTTGCAAACACTGCTTCAAACAGGCTGTTCCTCAATACAAGAGCTACAGTGCCAGAAGTAGATTAGCAACCTTAATATTTAATCTGAGGGTACTATAAAATAGCACTTCACTCCTAAAGGTGAAGAAGGGGCATTTTGTCCTTTGAATTCCTGGTGCAAGTTAAAGGAAAAGGAAAATGTTTATTTCCTTAAAAACTGATGCAAATTTGCACTGGGAAGAAGAGAGAAGACTAAGAAAGGGGATGGAGGTTCACCACAGAGGCAAATAAAATATCTGGACAGATAACCCGACAGTGGTTTAGCAGAACCTCTTACTAACCAGTCCAAAGCCTGAATATTTCAAACAAGGCCAAGTGTAATCCATCCATATTCCTGAGCATGGGCTCTCCAAACCCAAGGGAATTAAGAAGCACATTCTGCGCATTTCAAGGTGAGGACAATACACACCACCTCCAGAAGGATTCCCAGAACCATCTTTTTCCTACAAAGGGCTAAAGGTATCAGATCTGCTTAGTCTCCCTATGGTACACCCCATCAGCCACTGCTTACCACTCAGAGAGGCGAGATTTCACAAATTAACTGAGACTTGAAACCAGAGTTACAACCACAAAGCAGATTTTTGAAAAGGCGAAGAGAGAAGCATTACCTTTTATCTACTGTGCTGTACCATATGTACTATCCCACTTTCCTTGAGGGTACACTGAAATTTCAGTCAACAGGGGATGCTAACAACAGGCCAAAATTTTTCATAAACTTCTGTACAGAAATGACACTGTATTAGTATCTTTCACAATAGCAAGTTTAGAATGAAATACAAGGTAAGGTACAAAGCATGGCTAAGATCACAGTAACTTGCTGGAATCCACAAGTAAAAAGCATGTAACAATTGAAAAAAATCCCAACCATCATGACAGCTGCAGTCAAAATTCACCTCC
Source organism: Campylorhamphus procurvoides (assembly GCA_013396655.1). Lineage (NCBI taxonomy): Eukaryota > Metazoa > Chordata > Aves > Passeriformes > Dendrocolaptidae > Campylorhamphus > Campylorhamphus procurvoides. The sequence goes on along the minus strand of WBMV01001669.1, from coordinate 97,919 downwards.
TTCGAGTGAAAGGAAAGAAGGAAGATGAACAAACACTGATGGGTAGCAACTACCAACAGATGTCACCTTCAAAAGATACAGGACTATGTTCATGTGGCAAGAGCTGATGAAAAGTTCAAGTTCCCATTTGGCAACTTGTTTCGATTGCTATCAGTTTCAGCCAGGTCTCTCCACGGATGTGAACATCTATGGATATGGAAAGGACACCAGGTCTGTATTTTACAGATAAATACATCAAGGACTGCTGACATTAGGATTGCTCTTCCTCACACCCTCCATTTTAAGGAAAACGATTTAGACTTTACAGGCTATTACATTAACTAAAGCTACTTTTGAAATATTTTTCACATTTACTTCCTAAAATTACATGGGTTTTTTATTTCACCCGCGGAAAATCACTGCTGGAGCAAGCACACAGACTAGTACTTGACATTGCTTTGAAACTTGAACCTAATGCTGCACTTTTCCACACTGCTTTCCCACAAAGCACACTCTCCCTCCTCCTGTCTGCTACCACTTAGAGATCTCACAAGGAAACCTGCTGAAACGAAGGGCGACACAACAGAACAGGACAGTGCCAGCTTCAGCTCTGAAGAGGATTTTAAAATTTATTACAGGGTCTCACTTCGAGGCTCAATGTGATACGTGGCTGAAATGAATACACACGGCCAGCGGAACTGCAAGGGAAGGTGCCTCTATAAAAGGCGACAGCACCATTACCAGATAAGCCACCAGTTAGACACCACTGATTACCACAGTGGACAGAGATTTTAACTCCCCTAGAGAGCAGACAGCTAATCGGATTTCTTAATGGGCTTCTCTCAGTTTCACTGGGGCTGATGCATACTGCATATAGGATTTGGGAAGAGATTTTTCCCCGAATAGCACACACCATTCTACCACAGCATTCTGTTATCACCGCGGCTTATGCTTATATAAAATACCAGATGCAAATTACATGGACAATCATTAAGAGGTTAATCATTAAATTCAAGATATGCGAGGGCAGCCAGCAAAACTGACCTCTTGAATAAATTGAGCTGGGATAAAGGTAACATTGATTTTCCTAAAGAGGTTTTATTACTTAACTCTAGATTTGTCATTTCTTTTGAGAGTAAGAAGTTAAGAGGTAATCCAAATTTACAATTTCTCTTCTGTCCAAAGAGAAACCAACCCAATTAAAATGCACATAATATGATGAACTTCGCTCCCTTTCATTGTTCTCTTCTCTCTGAGAGAAACTGAACTTCCATAGGACTTCAAACACCAGAGAGGAGGAAGAAACGCACAAAAAAACCCTAAAAACCTTAAAAAAGCAGCTCATCTTTATTCTACAAGCTTTTCCTCCAACACTGAAAATCCAATGCCTATTTTCTCCCAGCTGCTTTTATCTGTGTATTGTTCTTAATGCTTTCCTAGAAAGGTTTTTTTAGCACACCAGTGAAAAACTTTAATTTGATGAAGGGGTGGGGACTTTTTGGAGCCTGAAGTCAATAAAAAGGTACAAGGTAGACATTTGGACACGTTATATGATCCCACATCTCTCTGCCAGATTTTCTGCTTTCCAACTCTGATGTTCAACCAGCTGATTATTACAAGCTATACCATTAAATCAAAGAGTTACCTCTTCACCTTCATCCAGTATGACAAGCATCATCCATAAAAACAAAGTGATCCAAATTCCCTATTTCCCACAGGTACTCTAAAATATTTACTCAACTATAGCAATTATATTCATGACAAATGGAGCGTTACGGACTCTGGGTTTCCAAACTTTCTGAAATTACCGTTTTGACTCATTCACATCTTTGGGAATGTGAAACTTAATTAAAATCTAAGAACAGACCTAAGAAAAAGGAAAGAAGATGAGAGAGACTAAATTAATCTGGAAAAAAAGTAAAATCCCAAACTATGTATCTTTTGCAAGAAAAGGGACAATTTCTTACACTCCTATTTTGAAAGCCTTGCCTCTTTCATAGTTAAGCAAAGTTTCCCCAAGGCAGACATACTGATTACATTAATTTGGAATTTTTATGTAAACAATGCTGAAATAAGAAATGGGAAGTCAAAAAAGGCTATTAAATCGTGGGATATATGCATCCCAGAACCTTGCATGTATCTCTTCGGAGAGCAGGAACAACAGAAAAAAAATTGGACAGGAAAAAGAAATAACAGTAGGCAAGAATGTGGAACATGAAAGGCTTTTTGCTTAAGGTCCCTAATGTCTTAGGAATTTATTAAAAGACGATGTTAGAGCACCTGAATTTCAGTGAATTACTTCAGAGATAGCTCCTGTTGCAGCAGTTTCTGCTGGAATATTTCACTCTGGCTGTCAGCCAAATCTTTGCTATGCTGATGCCAAATAAATGATACCCAATTTCAACGACAGATGCTGTTGTGTTGACACATAATTGATACGTTTATATTCAAGGCTCCCTGGAATTCTGAAACAGCAACACTTTATTCACAAGAAATAGAGCTGACAGCAGAATTCAAAGGGACCTGCACTGAGCTGGTGCTGCTACACTGCTGGTATTGTGAGACTGGAGAGAAGAGACTGCCAACTATCCAGGGTGGTCAGCAACACTGGAGACCACAAATTTTCCAGGGCAAGGGAAAATATGGAGAGATGGCCCAGCAGTAAATGTTAATCTGCTCAGCCAGAAATCTGCTTGCTCAGAGAAACAGGAAACCTGAAAGTTTTCAACGCAAGTCACATATCCCTTTCCTGCAGTTTATAACTGTGTAGGAGATGGAAGTCAGAGAAACAACAAAGCATTGAATAACAGATATGTCCACAATCTCCTTTTTTCTTTGACTTCCTTGGTTTCCTTGGCAGGAAACAGATTACCAACCTTTAAAAATATATTTACCAAGGGTACGTTCCAAAGAAAACGTTATATACCCTGTTCCTTGCACGTTCACTCTCCTGTAGACAACTTGAAATAAACTTTCATAGATTGCGTTTATTTTGGAAAGCAACTATATCCCTTCTCAAGCTTAACAGAACTTTGGCATCTAATGTAATTCTTACAAGAAAAAAAACGCTGATGACATTACCATATATGCCTACAACATGAATTTTTTTTGCTTTGGTAACACAGCATCATTTAATTTCACACAACGAGTAAAAACATTCACAGGATGGAAATATTCAGCAAAAGGTTCATACCTACTCATTTCGTAAGAAGAAAATGAAGCAAGAACCAAAATTTGCCATAAAATACAGCAGCAAATAAATGCCATGTGGCAAAGTTTTCAGTCATTTACCCACAGTATATGCTGTTCAACAAACACGTAGTGTGTAACATTCTGCCATGATGCCTCTTTTTAATTAAAATAAGGTTAAGTTTTAGAATACTTTTGAATTGCATTATATGGGGATTATCAAATACATTCAGATGAATAGGATTCACTAACTGGAAGCTTTTCAATCCCTGGAAAACATATTCTGTTGACTGTTTCTGAAACTGTATTTTAGAACACTGATTACAGCCCAGAAAGTTTCTGCAGTGTAATACACTTCTGCTGCTTGCAAGGCCTTATCTGGCTCTCAAATACTGTCTGTGCTTCTCTACCAGTACCACAGGAAAGATTTCTTCTTCCAGTCAACTCCTTCCTTCCATTATAAGAAAAAGGGACTGATGCTAATTCTTCAGACTTTGCACACTGCAGCTCCTTCCTTTAATTCTTCCTCTCCTGTGCTTCTAAGGGTTGCTAAGGGCAAAACTGTCAGAAGACCTCTCTTCACAGTGAATCTCTCCTTCAGGAGTGCCCAGCACAGAGAATACAGATAAAGTTATACAGGGGGGAAAAAGAATGCATTTATAATCAAAGCTCCTATCTCTCAAAACCCCTAAATTTCTTATTTAGCTCAGTAACATGGGATATGTAAAACAACCAGGTTTATATCCTTGCCAAAGCACAAAGTGGTTGAAAAGGTCAAGGATGTGCATTAAGTAGGAAAGCTTTAGGGGCCAGTGGGTTCTTTTCACTGTTCCGAGAAGCACTGGAAAAGAAACTCAAAAACAATCCTTGCCAAAACACATCCAGAAGTTAAAAGTTTAGCACCAACTGCAAAGGTACCTTCTTCCAAAACCCCCAAAACACCCCAACCAACCAAGTACAAAAAAACCCCCGAAATACATAAAAAGAAATAGCAAAAGCCCCAACAAAACACCAAACAAAAAAACAACCCTCAAAAAAAGCCCACGCCAAAGAAACAACAGCCCTCCCCAAGCCCCTCCAAAGTTTTTCAGTCACAAAGGACAGTGACTTTTGGGCATCTCAGGAACATATACAGAGAATCACCAAATGGTCTGGGTTGGAAAGGACCTTAAAGATCATCTAGTTCCAAAGGGAACACGAAAAAACAGTTAAGCCATCTGTCAATAGCTGTGACTTACCAGAACCATTCATGGAGTATGACAGGGTGGTGGTACCACAGGCAGACCCAATCTTCCTCACTCCTGTTCAGAGGGGATCAGATGCAAACCAACTCCAGATGCTGTGCCTATGCTAAAAAAGGCCAGTCTCTCAGCACTGCATTTTATACTGAGCACGGCATTGAAATAAAGCTTGAGGGCTTACAGGTAAGATCCTACTCCCGTCTAATTATTTGAAAGTGCGGGCAGTGTAGGTCAGACTGAAAGCCATTGTATAGCTCTACCCTGTTTGTGTTGGGAGAGACATAATTAGTCCAGGAGGAAATCAATGTTAAGATATACAGACCAACTTGAATATTTCTACTTGTTACTTAATTTGCTCCAAAGATTTATTCCTACAGCTTTCTTTGGGTGTTTGGAACTCTCCTTACTCCTCCCCTTAAGCACATGAAAAATTTAATAACTTTCTTTTTTAGAAAAACACATCGTATTCAATAGTAATAACCCATCCTGTTATTAACAAAGAAAAGGATTTGAAAAGTCAAGTCAATTGGATTCTCACTCCTACTTCTTCTACCGGCTTCTGCATTTTGTTGTTTGGATACAGAACAGAAAGGTCTTACTTTGTCCCACTCAGGAACACAGTGCTATAGCTGGAAGACATGGGGAAAAAAATAAAGGGATTGTATATAAATATTTTTGTTTCTGTTCCTCACTTTATAATGCAATTTAAAAGAAAAACAAAAATGTGTTTGTTGGAGATTGCTGTAAAATGAGTTTAACGTGCTAAATAAATTATCAACAGAAAGAACTAAGTCACCTTCAACTTTTAGAAATGTAAAAGACTTTACAATAGTTCAGGCAATCAGATTTCAGATCAAATCTTACTTTTACAGACAGTTTCCTGTACTGTTAAATATTTCTCTTACAACTGTGAGACTTAAACAATGGAGGGAAACTGCTTTCTCTGCAGACTGAAATAATAATTCAGCAGCAAGAACCAGTATGAAGACTTCTGAATAATGGTATCAAACCCTAACATTAAGGCAAAAACTTGACATGCAGACTTTTCATCTATGCTAAAGTACTTCATCCCAAGTAACTCCAAGTCTTCAAACACACTTCATAGATTATAGTAGTGTAACCGCAAGCCTCTCCTTTGACAATTATCAATTCAGTAAACTTGAGTTTTTCTGATGCTGTGCAGCATCAAGACCTAAACCTCTCAAGCCATTTCAGACACATGTTGATCTTTCAGTTTCTGTCCTAAACTGTGCTAGAGTTTAAGTATATGTTCTTCCATTCAAAGTAGGCAGCATTGTGAAGGCTGAATTGATGGCCAGACCCAGCACAGTAAGTGCATTGGTTTATAGGCAGATCTAAACTTGCAAAAACAACCAACCAGAGGTGAATTACCTGAGCCTTTCTGTGGCATGACTGCAAGCTCAGAGCCTATTTTATACTGGCACCAGGTAACGCCTCATAAAAGGTTCTGGGATCTTCCATCTTATTTGTATCATGACAGCCATGTACCTAAGCTGTGTTTAGGCATGCATTTTTACGACTAAAAGCTGTATCCTTCTTTTTGTTATCCTTCCAGCTGGGTGTCAAAGTCAAGTACAAGATCTTTCATAATGCAAAGATGCTATTGACACATAATTACCAGTAAGCAACCATGCTGGGAATAAACATTTGAGAGGCAAAACACTTCAGTGAGTTTTAATAACAAATTTAGATAACACACCTCTCCTCCATATCTGATACTAAACACTGTATCATGGTCAGAGAACTCTGTTCCAAATATACAAACAAAACCAGACTGACATTGGGTGAGAAAGCAGTGAGACCAATTTATAAACTAAAAGCAGTCTGAGGAGATGAGATATACACCCTGAGGTTTGGTACATCCAAGTCATGATTATCCATAGCTCTGGCATGATACAAAGACCAAAATCAACATGACCCAAACACAAGGGTTTTACACTTAGCAAGTAATAAGGCTCAAGGAGCCTTATTAGAGACTCATCAAAAGAGTCTGTCTGAAAGCAGATGGTACTTCCAGTCTTAAAGTCCCCCCAGCCATCTCCTCTAACCTAGCTTTCTTTTCCCCCAAGTTTACCATCATGCAACCACAGCTCTTTAACTGTAGTACATAGTTACTCTTCATAATTTGTTTAGACCTGCCTATGAAGAAAAAAAAACCCAACCAAACAAAAAAATACAGCTACACAAACGCTTTTAAAGAAAAGTACCAAGGCAGCACACAGTAACAATCAAAATGGATTGGATTTGTTACTGCCAGAGTCTAAGGGGTGCCCATGTAAGTAAACACAAGGCCACATCATTCTGCACTCCACTCACCACACCAGCTCATTTCAGCCTGAAGAAGTCATTTGTGCCTGCAGCAGGGCAGGCAGGCCACATTTCTACTCTTCCTGTGACAGACACAAACACATTGGTTTAGGCAGAAGCAGCTTTTGCACTGATGCTGCTCTTTATTTTCCACTCTTTTTGTGAAATACAGAGACAATTTCTGAGCAAAGCCTTTCGGGAAAGAGCTTTACTCAAAATCACTAGTCCTCTGTCTAGCACAATAAGAGCAGCGAATGCAAATTAGTTTCAATAAAAGCAGCTGGCAATCAATAAGAAAGGGCTGGTCTCCCAGAGTAAAACTGGTTCCTCTAAGGATAAGACTTAAAAGTGAGAAAATATGAGAAGATGAATAAAGGAAGAACAAACGTAAACAACATGGGGAGTGCACAGGCGAAAAATGCAATTAAAAAAATCAGACAAATTGACAAAGAACAGCTGGGGGTAAATAGGAAAGAAAAAGACAGATACCTACAGTGCAAAGAAATGTATTGTGAGAAAAAGTCTAATGGAAAATGTGCAATCCAAACTAGATAAAATAAAAATCATGAAAGGGATCAGATAAGAGACAAGCTGCCATTAAGGCTTAGGGCACCTGTCACAAGTTCACGTTCCAGCTTAGTTCACAGGCTTTGATAAGTCCAATAATGAGTTTCAGCATTCCTGCTACCACACATCTGGCTATTTCACAAAACCTCGTAGACTTGTCTCCTCTGACCCCCTGCCATAACGCAGAAAGTCAATACCCACCTGAGTGGATCAGAACCCACCCACTCTGCAGGCAATCAGATTTCTTTTCTAAGTCCCTTTACCTCCAGGTCCACAGGTGCCAGCAGAGGACTGAGAAAAGCCCAGCATTATTGTTACTACCTGTTTAAAGAAAAAATTCCTCAAGACTGACACTTTCACTGATTTGATTTTCTGTATTATAGTCTCATTTTTATACACCCATTAGAGAATGCATTATGGTTGTGGAAGCAGCCTTCCCCTGCAGCTCTTTTGGATAAGGGAAGATACAAGTGTTGTAGCTCTGCTACCAACCTCCACTCAAGAGAAACCTAAAAATCAAGTGTCTTGCATACTGCAAGTGAGTGTCACAAATCACTTACCCTCCATGTTTCATCTACAACATCAGCTCCAGTTTCTGGTTTTACCAACATCTCCCACGGAACCCTTGGTTAACATGGAACTAAGGTCCCTCTGTCGCTGATGCCTTTAATACTGCATATGGGCAAAGAGAAAGGCAAAGCAGATACTTCACTCACAAGCTTTTTATCCCCAAAGAATGTCAGCACAAAACTACACAATGTAACTCCTTTGACCCCTAGAATGTATGTCCCAACAATGATGCAGATGCTTAAATAGCATACATTCATTACACAGGTTTTGTACACACACATGAAACTGCAGAGGAAAAGTCCTGTCACCACACACTGTTTTATGTAGATTAAGTTTTGACCAGCATACTGATGGACTAGAAAGACAAGTCTCTGTCAAGTTGCTAATATACTTAGAATTGTACTTTCAGAACTTTAAAACAGAATGATTCGATTGGGGCATGCCCTACATTTCAAGAAATTCCACAAGATTTCTAATGACAACAGTGGTCAGAAACTTCTAGGTACACTGACATCCAAGAGCAGAGTTCATGCTTAAGAGAGCAAGATGGGACTAACTTCTTTGCACCTAAAACCAGTGTACAAGACAAAAAACAAGGATGAAAAAACAAAACCAAACCACCCTGAAACTAAGCTAGTGGTAGGGCAAAAGACAACAAAGAGAATATTAACACATTCTCATACAGTCAAGATACAGATGTGTCTAAGGGGCTCACAAATACCTGATTTCTGGCTGTTTACCCCATTCAATATACAAAGCCTCATTCCTCTATTGCCTTCAGCAATGATTTTAGGGTTTATCTTAAGAAGCAAAAATAACTCTACTTCTCTTATTAAAAAAAAAAAAAAAAACAACAACAACCCCCCACAGAATAAACCACAACAGGTGGGGTTTTACATCTACAACTTCACGGCTTGTCGCTACCACTAAGACCATTACAGCATTTTAACAGCACATTTCTGTAAGGCGTCAAGCAGTTAAGACCTTTATATACTGAAAGAGATGCCCTTCCACATTAGTGTGGTCTATTAGCCACAAACCTGATTAAGAGCTCAGCAAATCCTCACAGAGCCCACATTTGTCAACATAACTCTTTCCCATAATGAGCAGAAAGGAAGGTAACTTTTCAGGTTTATGGAGCACTTACTCTAATGCTGTTACTGCTATAATTAAAAATAAAAAAAAACCCAACCAAAAACAAAACAAAAAGGGAGCAACATAAAACAAAATCACAGAGACCTCTCAGGATCTCTCGCCCTGTGAAAAACAATCTCACCTGATTACAGAACTGGTGGTCTTAAAGCCCTGCCATTGCTCTGCTGTCCCTGTACAGCAACCAGGCCAGGGGGATCTCCAGAGAAAACAACAGACAAGATCTCTTTGCATTTCTCCAAGCATGACAGGATTTCCATAATCAGTCAAAAACTAGATAAATCCATACTGGCATGCAACACAAATTCCTATTGCACGTCATGGACAACAGTCCACTCATAAGACATTAATCCACCCATAGATGCTTCTTTCAGTGCATGATGGAGAGATTAGTGCGAAGACAAAGATTATTTTATTCTGGAGCACCTGGACCAAAGTAGCTGAACCAAGACGTGCCAGATCCATTCTTCAAGAGCTCAGATGGCCTTGGGAGTAGCTGGAGCACCGCTGTAGCAGTAAAAGCAAAACCCAGCCCAATTCAGCAGAGAGAATTAGTGGTCAGTTCCCTCAAACCCCAACACCACTGTAAAAGATCGATGTATCTCTCTGAGCGCAGTCCCCATGACAGCAATGCTGCCTGATGAATCTGGATTCCTGTGACTTTGCGGAGAAATCCCTTCAGCTTCTCTTCATCACTGCTTCTTGGTGGGACACCACCACGCTGGCAAGCTCTGTTGAGCTTCAAGGTGACAGGCAAGGGGGAAAGACAATGGAGGGAGGAAAATTTGTAGCAAAAATGAATAAGGAAACTGCATTTCATTGCCATGGTCAAAGATACAGTGTATAGTCTCTTTACCATTCAATAACATAGGTCATATCACCTACTCAGCACGTATATCATATATATATTATATGTATGCAAAAGCATTTCCCTGCTTATTTAATGCATGGGAAAACATGATTAGCTTTTTTAAAAATATTGACATTATTTTGCTAGCATATGGATATAGCAGCAATCAGTGAGCATGTAGTCTACTCTCTTGCTGTTAATGCACACACACACATCCAAACAAGCAGCAACAAGCCAGTGATCAGCTAGGGAGCAGGACTGAGGGTTGCCACCTCACACAGGCCGATTTCCACCCATGTCTGATGCTCCAGAGTAGCTGCACAGCCCTGATGCTATTCCACAAACAGGAGATGTGGGCATGCAGCCACTACTAGACATCTTATGTGCCATACAAATCAGATCCATCAGTCTGTGAACACCAATCATATCCCAAAGGGGTGTAATGTGTGCTCAGAACTCCCTGGGAGAGCTTTCCAGTGTCCACCCTGGCAGCATCTGAAGACACCCGGCTCTATAAATGGCTTGTCTTTCTCTCTGTACATCTGCCAGTGCTGTCTATGCTGTCCTGTGCCACCCTGCATTTGTGGCCAACAGCTCTGCCAAAACCCCCTCAAAGAGCCAAACAGAGACCTGTGCAAGTCCACGATGGAAAACACACTAAAGAAACAGGGAGTTCCTAGTTCCCCCAAAATACTGGGGCGTATTTGGCAGCTGCACCCAAAATACCTGTCAGTAGATGTCCCTTCTGGTTTCCCACAAAGCATGAGGGAAACGAGGGGCTGAAACTGCTGTGACAAAGAGTTCATTTATCTGGCACAGATCAGTGAAATCAACAACGGCTGAGAACAATCTAAAATCAGTTTTCTTCTTAGCTTCAATTTAGGAGGTCTGCGTGTTATAAATAGGCCAGTAAAAGGCAATTAAGAGAGAGGAGGAGAGCAAAAAGTTATTAAAAATGTACTAACAAGAAACTCATTTCACTTTTTTTTTTTTTTTAAACAGGGCATCAGGGAATTCCTGTAAGGCTTCTAGTTCATTTGAAGGAGGAAATTCTAAACAAAGCTAAAAATAACTGGCACTCAGGTTTTCAGAGCTGGGAGAAGCTCGGAAACCCCCCGAGGAGCGGCCCAGGGTGGTTCGCACAGACCGACAAACACATCGAACCCCAGTGGCACCACAGCATTTCCAGCACCAGAGGAAAATAAGGAGAAATCCGTGAACCATAACCAATTTAGAAACACTGCAGAACATACAGTTTCTTTTTTCAGGGTAGCCAACAACAAGGAGAGCCACAAAACTACGCGCCTAACTCGGCTCAGCTCATGGCAGGGACACAACTTGCTCCCATAAAGGCACGGCGCTGCAAAGAAGACACAAACCCCGCGCTTTTGCATTCACAACTGCTTTTGGTTCTTTCCTGGGTCAGCTTTTGATGCCGTCCTAAGATGTTGGGGTTTGTGGTTTGTTTGGGTTTCTTTTTTCCCCCACAACAGGCTGCTTTAACACAGATCTACGGTCTTTTCCCGGCACAACTGCACTCGCGACCGGGAACCCAAATTAGGAAGATTAATAAATAAATACCTAAAAAAGGCGAAGCCACAGAAGCCCCGAAAGTCCGCCGTGGGCCCCCCGAGGCAGCCCCTTCCCCCGCTCCCCCCTCAGCTCGGCGGTGCCTCCCGGGGGCGCCGACCCAGCCCCGGCTCCCTCCCTCTCTTTCCCGTCTCCCGCGGCCGATCCCGGCTGTCTCCCTGCCCTCCTCCGCCCTGCCCAAACTTTCCAGCCGAGCCCGGAGCCCCATTCCCGGTAAGCTGCCCGGCCGGGAGCCCAGCCCGCTGCCCGGGACCCACCCCGCGGGACCCACACTGCGGGACCCTCCCCGCTCCCCGGCCGCTCCCTCCCGGGACTGGAGCCCTTACGTGGGGTCCGCGCTCTCCCNTTCCCTCCTCCTCCTCCTCCTGCCGTCCCGCCCCGGCCGCGCCGGAGGCTCCTCCCGGCCCCGCGCTGCGGAACGCGCGGCGCCCTCTGCCGCACGGCCGGACCGGGCCCGCCCGGCCGCCACAGGCCACCGCGGCACCGGGGGAGACTTAAACGGGGAGAGATAAAGGGGGAGAGATGAGAGGTGGCGGGGGTTCCTCCGGGGGACGCCTTCCGGAGGCTGCGGGTCGGTGTGTGTGAGCCGCCCCCGGCCCCCTGAGGGGTGTGGGGACAGCGCGCAGGGAGGGACAGAGGGGTTAAAGAGCAGAGTGACACAACGGGGTGAGGCCGAAACACAGGGCTGTATCCCCGAGGGATGGAAGCGCCTGTTGAGCTGGTCAAACTCTGTCGGTAAAGGGCCTGAAACGAACATGGAGAGCAGGCTCCATGTGCTCCAGGAGCAGGGACGGGCTGGGGAGAGCGGGAGGACTGCCCTTGCTGAGGGGCCCTGCGGAATCCAGCCTGAGCTGCTGTCACCTCTGTACCAGCAGCAGCCCGAAACACCCGCAGCTGCTTCCCAGTTCCCAGCATTTAGCCTGGCTCCACCACAGAGACGCTCTGCCTGATCATCTCACCGTGTTCCTAAGACAGACAGTCGCTGTAACCGGGAGAAAACGGGTAGAAAATAGAAGACCTCAGACATCTGTTTGCATTTTCTTCTTGGCAGGATTACACGTTTTGAAAATAAAAGATATTACTCGGGTTTCGTGGTTGCAGAGTGCCTGACACACAGGTTTTCACTGGAAAGGTCAGCTGGGAGGAATCTCACCCTTCTTCCAGGTTAATAACACCTGCAAAACTCTTTGCAAGCTTAGTGGTTTCGTCTTTTCTCAGAGTGTTTCCTGTGAGACTGTTCATGACAGGCACCTTAGCCTAACCTTAATATACCTTCTAATTGAGTGATACTAGATTGTCTTCTTGTAACCTCCTATTGCTCTTCTTTCTGCTGAAAACACCCATTTCTTACAGTGCTGAGCAAATTTTTAATCTCAAGGTGCACTGCCAATTTAAGGTTAGAACCTGACTTTGAAGTCGTAAAGAAGTGCTGTTGCTGATGTTCAAATAATGCTGAACCGCTTAGGGCTAAAGCAGGGAAGAAATAAAATTGTGTTTTTCTAAAACATCTCTCGCACTGTGGTTATCTCAAAGGGCTTTATGAAGTAATGTCAAGTAAAGGAGCACCTTTAAGCATAGCAGCCATTCCATGCATAAATGTACCTTTGAGGGCAGAAAATTTTGGCATTAGAGCTATCTACTTATTTAGTAGATCTATTGTGTGTGTTTAATGAACACTTGCAGCACCATGAGAAACGTCCAATAATGGTCACCACTTCACACCATTAAGGAAAGATAAATTATGTGTATGTATTAAATTCCTTCTTGGGCTGACTCTAGGTAAGAAAATGCAGCCAAGTAGATTTAAGGTTAAAGTGAATGTGTGAATCTTTGCCACCTATTCCAGTAAAGCCGCTAAACTTATAAAGTACGTAATTTGTTGGCTATTAAGTTATGTATGTATGCTGAAATACTCCAACAACAAATTATCCCTGAACTTAAGTTTGAGCAACAGATCTGTCTAATGCTGGCTGGCACACAGTTGATTGCTGCTGATCACTCCAGCTTCAGCGATGCTCAGCAACAGGATGCTGCCATTTAGGAAACACAAATTCATTTCTAAGCTTTAAGCAGAAGGCAATTCGTGGGCCAAGATAGGCTTTTCTAATCTGCATCTGTCCAGAATAGATATGATTAAGTGCATTTTTGTTGAGCTATTGATTTATTCAGCTGGCTTCCACAAATGTCAGATATATGTATGTTTCTTGTCCAAGAAAAATAGGGCTCTTTGGAGTATTGATTGCAGCAGTGGAGTCCGCAGTACACCTCAGTAAAAGGTTTGGTTCACATTTTAAGACATTGGACTGTTCTTGATTAAACTTCTATGTCCTTTGGATCTAGTTGTAAAAATTTGCTGTCAGGATTATATTATAATCTTTATTATTTATTTTTAATCTAGAAAAAAAATCTCTTGAGATTGAGCTATCCGTGTGCAGTAATCTCCCGCTAAACCTGCTCAGAATTTATAGACTTTATATTTTTATGCAGTACTGTAAAGGATGGAGAATGCTATTACCAAATTCAGTATCTTTTCCTTTTGTTGAATTCTACTTCTGTGAGAGTAACAGCTTAGTATTTTAATAAATACATATGTGTTTACATATGTGTATGTATGAAGAGAAGAAGAAGAAACCCACACACAAAGTGTAATTGAAGTGCAGTAACTGTGGTGGTCATTAAAAATTCAAATACAAAATATAATTGAATGGGTGTATATTTGTATACATTACAATGCCCTTTCCATTATGATTTTTTTTATTCTCTGAGAACTTGGAAGGTAAAACCTTCCAGGTTATATCTTTTGCAATTGGCAGAATATTTCCTAATAATAAGAAACAAATATTGCTTGCCAAGACTCTTTGGATTTGTGATTTTCACAGACTCCAGCAGTTCTCTCGACTTCTTTTTCTCAAATGTATGCCAGAGCCACAGCACTCTCACTGCAGCTACTTTCCACCTCTGTGCAGTTGCACCTCTGAGTTTTGCTGGTGTCTTTCCCTCTCAAGAACTCCTCTACTTTGATTTCTTTTTAGTTCTACACTTTCTTCAGATTTACTCTGGAGCCTGTTTTCCTTGTTTTCTGATCATGCCATACTTCTGTGGGACCTCCCCTGAATCTCATCATTAGAGTCTTCTTTTTCTCATGTTAAAAAGAGATATTTAACATGGAAATCTCATATACAGACTAGATGATCTGTCAAGTTTTGGGTGGGACAGATGTGCCAGGAAGTGCCTATTTATCTTTTACTGACTATAAAAAGTACATAAAAAGTAGATCAGATTTAGATACTTGAAGTGGGGCGAGATAAATTCCATCTTACGAGAATTCTCTGTTGCCACTGAAGTCAAAGACAAATTTGGAGTAATTTCAGTACTGAAAGATAAGGCTCAGAAATTTTTATGTCCTGGTAACAATGGTACCTGAGGTGATGGATAATGAATGCCTTTTTTCTAGCTCAGCAGCTACTTCAGAACACAAGTGATGATTAGTTATTACTGTCTGAAAGTAATTTCGTAGTCTTGGAAAAATGAGAAATCCACTTGTCTCTTAATCTGTGTTCTCAGAGATGGCTTCATGATAGATGTCACTCACTGAACGGTCCCAGGGACTTTTTTTTCTTCTGCAGGGGAGATTTGGAGTTCCATCTGTGGCAGAACAAGTGTATGAAAGAGATGCTTTAAGGAGTGCATTAGCTGTGAACTGGAAGTAACTGTGTAGGGAACAAGATCTTAGAAACAGATTGTTTAACTAAAGGTAAAGCTCAGCATTTTCACACTGAGATTAAAAACATGCAAGCAAATAAACAAGGAGAGGAATACCCATCTGATATGACTTAAAAATTGTCAATACTAATATTATCTAAATTGAGACAGGATGCTTTCCTGATTTGGGCCCAGAAATTATGGTGATGTCTGTATATACAGAAAGCCAGAGGAAATGATCACAGTACTTTCTTCTGACTTTACAAACCATCAGAAAACCCCTTCAAACAGAAAGCCATGCCATATAGTCAAGGTAAAAAAAGTTGTTTTGTACTGTCACCATCCTGCAGAATTCTTTTTTTTCTGAACTCTGGATAACAGTTTCATAGTCACAACAGTTTGCTCAGTGTAGAACCTAAAATAACTGTTAGAAGAAGATGTGAGTTTTGATAGGAAACAAAAGACTGGATTCATCTGCTGCTGTTAACTTGGAATTTGAAACTAAGACTAAACACATTAAGACAATATCCTTTTCCCCTGGTACTGCAGATCACAGCAGAACTGTTGGACTTCAAAATTCCTTTTTCAGCAGAACATGGTATATAGCGTTCTGGAAGACTTTATAGAAATGTGAACTTTGCCTCATGTTACCTGAAAAATATAAAAATGTTATTCAGAAACTCCTGACAGATAATTGACATTTTGTATGTTGGATACACTAGAGTAACTATCATATTTTGCAGGCTAATTCTGTAGTGCAAGTTTAGTCTTTTTACATTTCATCCACTGTCACAAGCGAACAAATGACAGATAAAAAAATTTGCTTGATAATAATTGAGTGTGTCATCTGCTTTCAAAAGCTCACAGCTCCAAAGCTCAGAAAGACTGAAAAAGGAGAAATGTATAGTGTCTCATTATACTTTATCTTTCAGGTAGCTAAATACTGTGGCTAAGAGTCAGATTAGACAGTTTCATCTAGTACCTTGTTTTACGGAAGTGGAAAGATAAGTCACAAATGTTGACAAAGCTTTCTTCGGTACAGACTATCAAAAAAATGCTTTAGTAGATCTGCTTGTAATTTTTCACGCTGTGTCCTCTTTTGGCACTGAACCATATGAAATTTACAAAAGCAACACCTGCAGCTCTCTAAATCACAGCCATTTGGAAAGTTGATGTCTGCATATAGCATTCTCACATTCAATCAACCTGAATATGTTAACAGTTACGTGATTTATGGTGAGTCCCTGAAGACATACACTTGAGAAAAGATCTTCTTTGTTTCAAGACATCTTTCTCTCTGAAGAACCTGACATACCAGTCAGACTTTCAAACTCTGCACTATAAACACTGTGGTATAGTGCTGAGCAACTTCCTGGAAGTTCTAAATGCTTTCAACTCTTATTGATCTTTTACGAATTGAGGGAAGTTGACTATTTACAGGAAGAGCTGAGACCTTTAAAGAAGGAAGTGCAAATTAATTCTATTAGCTTACATGCGTGTAGTTACTTTTAGGTATAGTTTGACATTTTCTATTTTTTCTTCTTGACATAAAAATAACCGGCAAACACTTGCTGTCACTTCCTTTAAGATTCTCACACCAGCCATCAAATTCTTCTGTTGCTGTTGATGTTAGAGGACAAAATGTTTTGGAGGAACTTAGGTGTAAAAAGCTTATAAATGTACTAATGCTGCGAGCATTTTAAATTTTTCCAAAATCATAGCAGCCAAATATCCAAAAGACCAATTTGGTTGTGGACTTTTCTTTAAACAAACAAGCTGTTTCCAGACCAGAGCTGTTGACTGCTCAATGATCTGTTGAAAGATTCAGTAGCACTTTGGCACAAGGTGTATTGGTTACAGCATGTCCTTTATTCTTTCTGGTACATAACAGAGGCTTCTGCTTCCTCTTGCTTACCTGATGATCACCTTGCAGTGACTGGGGAAGTAAAATAATATAATTAAAGGGAGTGTGGGTATCTCCAGGTATCATTAGAAGATCAGATGGCAGTATTATCTGGCTTTGTGCTTAGCATGTTTTCCAGAAAGATGGGTCCTCTGCCTTTTTGACATAGATGTCACTGTAATTCTTTGTGATGGGCCTTCACAGTTGATGACATTGCAAAAGCAGAGTGGGATAGATTCAACCTTGAAATAAAATGCAATCTGTGAGAACAATGAAACAGTAGGGTGCTTTAACAAGGAAGTGGTAGGTTATTGCAACTTACCTTTTTTAAAGTAGGAGTTCCTATCTTTTTTACAAAATATGCTTAAATCATCTGGTAGAAATTTACAGCCCCTCTTCTGAGGTTATGGGCTGGAGACACTGCATTTCCTTTTGGTCTCAGGAACCATGAATCTGTGAAGCATTTCCTTTCTTTGTGGATCATGGCATAGTGAGCAGAATTGTGTCCATAACCCTTGCTTTGCTCGTACCACTTGCAGTTCTGTAACAGACCAATGACTGTAATTAAATGTCGTATCTCAGTGCTCGGGGTGATTTTCTGAGGTGATTAGGAAGTTTTCTCTTCCTTACCCCTCATTTGCATGGGCAAAACTGGACTGAGGTGCCTTTATTTATCTTTTCCTCCACCAAAACCATCAAAAGTGAGACACTGGATGGCATGGGCTGGTGGCTAGAGAGGGTGAAGCTTTTGGACTGGCTGGTGGAATGTCTTGTTCATGAGCCAGTTTTGGGCCTAGGAAGAGAGATCGGTCAGGCTTGGACATGATGTATGTGTTTATATCAGAAGGGAAGGGCTGGGGGTTTATGCTTACAGTTGAGTGGCAGAGAGGGGTAGATTCTGGCTGTAGATCAGCTGGGTCCAGTAATACCACTAATGATGTCATTATAAAACATTTTTGTACATAAGATGATAAAAAGAGGATGTTTGGTTCCTGTTTACCTGCCACTGAAAAGAAGTTTGTAACTTGACTGTAAAAACCTTCCCAACTACCACATCTCTTGAAAGCTTGTGCAGAGTGTGAGGGTTATATTGCCATGCAAATTGAACTAGGCAGTAAAGACCTGTCCCTCATAAAACCATGCAAGTTAAATTCCAGCCCCCAAACCTTTTTATTTATTAATATCAGACTTGGAGATTTTTAGGAGAAGCATAAGGAACTGTCTTGTGTAAGCAGTTCTTTCTGGGCTCAATTCCAAAGCCTTTCTCCACATTCTATCTATGGATATAATATCTAATATTTTATCTGTGGACTTTCTTAATAATTCAGTCCTGTGGATCCCAGAAGCCAAGTTCATAACTTTCCTTTTTTTCCCTCAAGGTTCTATACTTATAATGCAAAGATACATACTACACTTCTGGGGCTTTTTTTCAGTGTTGTGAGAAGTGAGGGGGGGAGATACTCTTTCTATCTAGTAAGTCTACTAACTGCCATGAGTAGGTGCTACTCAGCATGAGGGACAACAGGAGCAATCTCACTAAGCTGAGGTGGGCATGAAATTCTGTTTTGAAACTGCACTCGCATGCCAGCCCACACTCAGGGGCAGGGATATTTGAAATAGTACATTCCTGATGGCTTCAGATTTGAAATTTTGGCTTTGGATCTTTTTCCAGTGGAGATAAACACAATTATGCACCCTAGCAGTTCAAATAATCTCTAGTTACATTTGGATTCACTGCTATATATGTTTCGTACTTCCTCTCATATAAAATATTAGGGATTAATTCTTTTCACCTCCATCTATGTAGCTGGGATTTTTTCCTATAAAATTCAATAACAGGAAAAAATCCAATGCATTTATACTCACAGAAAACCAGTCATGCAAAACATTCATTTATGAAAGAGAGATGGTTACACTGAGTCAATACTAATACAATTACCTATTCGAACATGCTCAGCTACTCAATGCATTACCTAATTCTGCCTTTTGAGATTCTTGCTGGTTTTGGGGTTTTATCTGCAAGGACCTCTTTCTGTATCCTCTTATTCTTGTGTTTTCAAGAACCACCACTAGCTAGAAATGTAGAAGTACACACTGTTGTCATGGAAAACCTGACTTACCTAGACAGATATCTTACCATCACTGTAAACAAAAAACAGATGCAAGATTTGCAAGCTGTATTTACAGCTCTGAGACACAGTAGTCTATTTAGTAGAGCTGGCTGGGAAATATTTTTTTCTCTAAAAATCTTGAAATAACCATTTTTTATTCCAAATGGGACAGAAGTTTTGCTTATTCCAAGTATGACAAAAAATTCTTTTCCTTTTTTTTTTTGATGGGCAGGGAGATTAGTGGGATAAGAATTGTCTCTATTAAATTTTTAAGTAAAAAAAATAATTCTAGGTGACTTCCCATATTTTACCTTACTCTACTTCAAGTATTTTGTTTCAATTTAATTTTTTATATGAGCTTCATCACTAAATGGCATACAGTATTGAAGTTAAACATTTCTAATTTGGAGAGTACTGAAAGAGGAAGGTTGTTACTCTTTCCTAACAGAAATTGTTTTGAAATTGATCATTTCACATAAACCTCCCACTTCTGTAGAAAGGGTGCTTACCAAATAAAATTTGGAAATTGTTTATATTAAAAAGTGTGACTTGTCTAGTTTATCAATGATTCTTAAAGGTGAAGACTATTGGAGTAATTTCTGTGACCCTCTGAAATTAATGGGAATATTCTTCTAATGTCTGATGATTGTATTAATAATTTTTTCCTAAGTGTTATGTGTCAAGATCATTAAAAAAATACCCCAACAACTGGAAATAGGCTTCAGTTCATCTTAGAGACCTACTGAAGCTTGCCATATTCTGACGTTGTTGCCCAGCAATGAAACGGGAGATGATTTAAATGATTGCATAACCCTCTGTGCATCCAAGGAGTGTGGAGCTGCCTGGTTCTTCCCCTTTAGTTGTAGCTGGAGGAAATTTCTCCATTACACTACACCTGTATGGTTGCACTTGAATCCTCCAAAAATGTGGATTACCCCAAACTATTGCACTCATCACAGTTTGAAGTCACTTCAGAAGGACCAGAGTCCAATTGTGATCCACATCAGAGAAGTGAGTGGTAAAGATGCTCCTTTACCACAGCAGTTCATCTTCGAGTAGTGTTATGAACAAATTTAAGAGTATGCATTGCCTACCTAGCATTCATCCTAAGTTTTCAATAACATACTAAATTAAAGCTCATATACTCCCTGGAGAACAGACAAGAAACCCCATCCCCTCTCTAGCGCGCACCTTAATCACTAAATTACAAGTCATACTCTCTCAGGTCTCTGTGAATATCAATTATTTTACAGAGTCAACAGCTTCAGCAAAGGTGGTGAGACAGACATTCAGAGGGCTCTATAACTTTGACATTATGGCACTTCCAAGGGAAAACAAGCTCAAACCTCTAAAGCAAAAGAAGCTGCTGGGGCACTTCTGGGCTGCATTCAAACTCGAATCCTTATCAGTAAGCTGTTAGGTAAAACACTTTATCAAGAGCATCCAGCAGGCACAGCAGAGCTTAGCCTTGAACCTAATCTAAAGCAGTTTTGTAGCAGTACAGTCGTCACAAGAGCACGGCTGATATTAGTATGCCTTCCTCTGGTGCTAATCGTTATTTAGCAATAATCGCTGCAGTGGTTTGGTTTTTATTCACGAAGAAGGAATGAGGGCAGCTCAGCCCTAACACTCACTGTGTCGCGAGGGGAATGCGAAGCAGTAGCTCTTTAGCAAAGCATGCTGCCGGAGTTCTGCAGAGCATCGGCTCGATCACTCTGCAGCTCACCACTGTGAAATGGCCAGTTTCGTCGAGCTTATCAGCAATGTGCATCATGCAGTTGACAACACAGAAAGCTGGGGTTGGCTCACGCACAGCAGTTTCCAGATGATGTGTGGGATCAATTGATACATTCACTTTGGGAGATAAAGCAAGAATATTCTCAATATGAGCAAGGCCACACTGCATGAGTATTGCCCTCAATGAAAAAAGAGATGATGGCTGCATACAAGACAAGGCATGATTAGCAGGAGGGAAAAGAAAGAGAAGTAATATATCTTTTGGAGGGAATTGTTTCATTCATTTTTCCTTGATCTTTTTGAAAGAGATTTCTTTTTGTTCATTGTTATGTTATTTGAAGCCAATGGGAGTCTATGCTTCCATCCTTTCCCCTTTTTCCACATACATTGCACAGACTGCACAGCTATGGGTGTAGCTTAACATGGTACACAGACTGTGTTTCTTCCCTAAAGAGGGACCATTACTTTGCAAATATAGAACTAAATACCCAGGAATTAATGTCTCTTTTTGAGCATAAAAGAAATGCAGCCAGACACAGGAAGGGATCAATCCCTCTAAGGTTACAGGATACTGAGGGCAAAAGAACAGGAGCGATGGATCAGATGCCTAGTAGTAAGCTTCACTCCATTGCTTGGATTCTGAATATTCTGGAGCAGAGCAGGTTTTGGGGTTTTTTTTTTGAGGCTGCATGATACAGTATATATAAGAGCAGTTCGTGGTTCAGTACTGCTCTTCTAGGCAGTACCTAATCCTTTTTGGTGCAGGGAAACAATGAGCTCTTGGCTTTTTTTTATGTGCATAGAAGGAATTCTTCATGTTTTATATAGTCAGTTGCTGCTATTATTTTTTAACCACTGGTATTCAGTCTTTTTTCTTATTGTCGCTGCATTTGCCACAGGTCTAAATGCATAATAACAATGCAATACATATTAGCATATTAGTCTGCCCAGACACCTGTGAGGCTTTCGACGTGGTCCTACATGACATCCTGATCTCGAGACTGGAGAGTTGTGGGTTTGAAGGCTAGGCTAGGCTATATAGTGGATGAGGAATTGGCCAGATGGATGCAGACAGAGTGTTGTGGTCTGTGTCTTCCTGTCCAAGTGGAGGCTGGTGACAAGTCACGTTCCTCAGGGTTCTGCTTTGGGGCTCTTTAATGTCCTTATCAATGACATGGACAGTGAGATCAAGCACGCCATCACAATGTTTGCAAGTGACAGGAAGCTGAACAAGGCAGGGGACACACCAGAAGGATGGGGACATCCTGAGGGACCTGGACAAACCTGAGAAGTGGCACCATGAGAACCTCACAAGGTTCAACAAGGCCAAGTGCAAGGTGCTGCACCTGGGTTAGGGTGATCAGAGTCACAGAATCATTGAGGTTGGAAGAGACCTTCAAGATCACCTAGTCCCACCATCAACCCAGCACCTCCATAATCACACCTAAACCACACCCTCAAGTGCCACATCCATCCACATTGATGGACACAGGGGTGGGAGGACACATTGTGAGTGTTGCTTGTACAAGTGGGTGTTGCTTGGCTCCTCCTGGGAACCACTGTGGGAGTCCTCACTGCCTACCGGGCCCAAAGGATTGTTCCAGATGTTGTAGCTGACTTCATCTTCCCATTGGGATAGCTCATCTCATATTCCCCTTGGAACAACGCTGGGTCTCTTTGGACTTCCCACTGGGATAGCTCTTGGACTCTGATATCTCCCCATTAGGGCAGCTCTTGGTATCTTGTATCTACACATTGGGACAGCTCTTGATATCTCGCATCTTCCAGCTGGTACAGCTCTTCAAATCTTGCATCTTCCAATTGGGACAGCTCTTGGACTCTCACATCTTCTCCCTTGTTGTAGAGAGTATGTCATCAGTAGCCTTGCAATCCTTGCACCATTAATCAAACCATCCAAACAGAGGACTTATTTTGTTTCTAGCACAGATACAAATCCTGAATTACTCCAATATTGTTTCAACTGCCTCAGCACATTCTTACCTGTTTTGCTGTACTTCATTTCATATTACACATTTCCAGTTGGAGACTTGACAGGAGGCAGAAGCAATCAAACAATATTGTCTTGCATAACAGTGGGGAAACTGCCTTGTCTCTCATGCAAAAGATTAATCACAGACTGTGTGCTGTCTCTGTAAAACAAAAAAATGTCTCGCTCAAATGGCTTAGAAGTTACATCCTGTGTCCTGCTGTCAGTGTAGGGGCCAAAAGTCAGACATCTAAAAGAGCCAAATCTATAAAGAAGCAGCTTTTTTTTCCCTTGTAAATCATACCGTAACTTGCTGCAGTTGACCTCAGAGCACGGTGTTTATATCAGGCTGTTGCTGCAGATAGGAAGGGAAGGGACAAACTGTTGCTGGGCAGATTAGTGGGGAAAGCCACAAGTAGCACAGGTGAGGAAGGAATAGCCTGCTATTGCCAGGAGAGAGAGCTGTTTAGGTGCAAGCTTGAATTTTAGACCCAGACATTATCTCTGGAAAATGAGGAGCCTGATTGCATTACTGCTGCCCTAAAATAACTGGGGGGGCCAGGAACTTAGTTGCTATGTCTGACAACAGCTTGGAAAAATAAGTGCTGTCTCTCTCTTCACTGTGTTTGAGGACGTAGGGATATGTCTGAATTATTAACTGGAAAAAGCAGGAGGAAAAAACAAAACTTAAGAAGTGGCAGCAAAAGTTTATTTGGGAGTCTTATTCACAGATCTGTTAAGAAATAATGTGGAAATACATGAAGTCATCCTAGGGACTGATTTTCAATCCAGGAGTATAACTACTCCATATTGCATTTACTGGGATCCCTCTTGTCCCAAATATCTGAGTTGAAGGTAATGCAGCACCAAAGCATTGGATTTGATTAATCTCATGAAAATAGAGAGAAATGGCTAAATGTAAAAAAATTTGCAGGTGGTGGGGAGGAGGCAAATAGAAAGTTCCTAGTGCAGGGATTTATCCTATGCTTGCAGGGAATGTATAATCTTCATTAAAAAATTCAAAGCCTGCTTGGCATGGATACTAGCTGTGTAGCAGTTTGTTTAGTGATGATGGAAAGCTCACTCTACATTAATTCCTGATGTTTTATTGCAAAATGTTCTGTAATGATGATGAGCTTGAGCTGTTAATTGATTATGAAATATCTTTAGAGCTTTATGAAAAGTGTAAGATACAATTATTATTGGATCATGCCACTCATTAACTTTCAAGAAAATAAATGTAATTCCAACTGGCCTATAAATCTGTTTTGTTTGGAAATAGATTCATGTCATCCTTCTTTTCCTTAGTAATATCAACATTTGTTACTTGTTCAAATGGAAGTACATTCAGGGAGATTAAGGGCCTGAACCAATCTGACTGAAGTCAAACTGAATTGTTCCCATTGACTATAGAAGGAGTTGGAGCAGTCCTTGTTCTGTCCAAGTCCAAAAAGGTAGTCTAGGGAAGAGAGGAGCAGCCATGAGATTCTCTGAAGAGAGTGGATATGTGAAAATTTTTGTTTCTCGATTAGGAGAGTTACTTCATCCTACAGCTGTTTCAAGCTCCAACCCATCTTTTCTTAAAATAATTTCTGTATAAATGGTGGGGTATAGGAGGTTGGGACCACGTTTGCAGCTGTGCACGTTCATTTGGCCACTACTGTGGTACTTGTGCAAACTACTGTCTTACAGCACTTTACATTTTGTTTTGTAAGGAACTGGTAAGGTAAATCCTGTGAGTAAGCTCAACTTGGCAGCAGGCATTTTCCTCTGTTCCTGGTCCATGCTTTTGAAAGGTACAAGGACAGCTAAGAGTGTGCAATTCTGAAGGAATCAAAAGCCTATTCATTGGTTAAGCATGGGCCTGATCCTGCCATATCCCTAATTGATTTGCCATTTTATATGATGACAGGCCTCTGCTAGGGAGCAAGCTTAAGGGGAGGCTGAGTGCTTTAAGTGTGAGTGAATGTAACCCCAAGGTATGTTATTCATGCTGAAAATCTGGTGATACATTGATAGTGAAAAAGAACAATCTCTCACCCTGTGTCTCTGTGACCAATCTGAGAGAAAAGGCAGAGAAGGGACAGACAAAGTGGGATGGGGACACATCCCCTCCCAACCCCCACAAGACTGCAAATGTAAATCATAGATTTTCCCTAGAAAGAATATATCTCATTATCCGTATCTCTGCTTTTAGCATCTAACCCCCATTGTGTTTTACTAGTGCAATTAATAAAAAATAGAAGGGGATATGCCTTTACCCTGAATAAGCAAACATCAGCCAATGAAATAGAATTCACTTCCATGGTTATTTGATAATACAGCTCATGAACCAGGAAATTCATTGTACAGGAAGGTTGTTTTTACTGTTTAAAAAGGGCAAGTTTTCTGCACAAAATCTGTTAGACTTGCCAGCATCTCTCATGCTTTCAAGTGCTGCCATGTGAGACAGATAAAAATCACATTTGATGATAAACTGTATTATGAAAGAGGCATCTCTGAGGCATCTCCATACTTTTTTAAATGCTGCCTTTGAGTTTTGAGATTAGTAGAGTTTTCTCAGCCTCGGAGTCTTATCTCTGCAAATTTTTGGAAATGGACTATGGTCTCTGGAGTTCTGCTAAAATGTGAATGGATTTAATTTTTTGCCTCGAAGTTGGCCTTGCGAAGACTTTTACATAATTGATATTCTCTTACCTTTGGAAGGAGTTCCATGTGAAAAAACAGTTTTGGAAGAAATAAATATTTTATTTCCTATTGAGATTTTCCGATTTTAAATTTTCAGAAGAATATAAAACCCCATTGGATTATCAATTTTAATTTCAGCAGACCAGATTCTATAACAATTTGCATTTGTGTAGTGTCAGTGGTATCACTGAACTGGATCATGAAATTTAGCCTCCATGTTGGTTTCTGACCCAGAAAGCAGTTTTTCAGTCTGCAGATCTGATACTATTTCATCTGGAATACTCAAAATTTAATTACAGTTACTTCTAACCTGATTTCAAGCAGAATTTGAATGTTTAGGGTACCACTCAGACATGATGAGGGGACACCGGCCAGTGCATAAGGGCCAACCCGAGCAAGGGGATTGATGAGTGGGACTTTAACGTTGTGAATGGGGCGTATGCATGAAGCTTGACAGTGATCCTCTGTGTAAGGCTGAATTTCAGCTTTAGTTCCCAGACTTGCAGCAAGTCTATTACAAATGAGAGCGAACGATTTTTGTAATGGATACATTAGAACTAATTTAACTAGGAGACATGAAAGTTGTATTTCTGTTTTCAAGTTATACTGCTTCAGAAATAACACTGTTGCCACCACTTACTTGGAAGTGAACACACTGTGTTGCAAAAGTATTTCCTATTTTATCAGGAATAGTGTAGACCCCTGAATTCTGCAGAGTATTCTGTCTAGAGAAGTCAGCCGACTGCCATGTTACTCCAGACCTCAAATGCTGACAGGCACCACTAGGACTCTAGAATAACTGTAAGCAGAAAGTGAATTCTGGGTATTCATAAGTATATTGAAGGAACTGATGTCCCTTTGTTTCTTCAATTAAAAGAAAAACAAGAAAAGAGAGAAAAAAAAAAAGAACGTCCCCAAAATATAATGAAGTATTTGTCTATATAAAGACCTTTAACTTACATTCTTTGCTTGTTGGCAGCCTTTGGAAGCCCATTATTCTTTTCTGCTGTTAAATATACCCAGAGAAAATGCTTACATTTCTGGGCAAGTAGAAGGTAATAAAAAAATTTATTGTTGTTCATTTATCTACATAGGATGCAGACCTTTCTAGACACAACAATTATTTCTAGACACAAGTAGGAGAAAAATGTAAGATTCTGTGGTGGTGTGGGTTTTTTTAAGCATCCTAGATAAAGGTTCATAGATGCTGTTTCAGGAGAAAGTCTTATTATAATAGCAAAGGAAACGTGAGTGTCTTCAGTTTCTCATCCTGAGTGTGCAGTTTTGTGACTAGATAACCATGAGCAAATGACTTATTATTTTGAGGGCTAATGTTAGTCTTATTTCTACTGATGCAAATCTGAAATAACAGAAGTCAATGGAGCTACAATGCTAATCCAATGTTGTTTCCTCATCTGTAACAGAGGTTAATGACATTATCCTCTCTTGGGGAATATGTCAAGGATATTTAGTTAATGTTGACTCTGTAAAATGTTAATTAATTGTTAGTGCAAAATTTGTACTGTACAGGTGAGAGAAACAGCACACAAGGTACTCATGCTTAACCCACTCTGCTTAAGACACGTCATGATATATTTGCTTTCATTATAACACCTCAAACAATTTTCCCATTATCGCTTTCATTAGTAAGACTGCTCTATTCTATTAGGAAAGCAACCAGATGCATATAAATAAATTAACACCAAAAGATTACCAAGCATAGCACGTGCATATGTCATATACTAGGCAACTTGCTTGTGTACAGGTCAAAAGAGAGGATTATAAGTTTAAAACAAGCAGTTTTGATTCTGCTAGGTAATTTGTTGTTGTATATAAACTGAGAGAGAATAAAATACACTAAGAAAAAACAGTGGGCAGATAAATAATTATTGCCTGAAGTGATCTGCAGCTTTCAGGCAATCCTTTTAACATTTTTCTATCTCATTATTTCTGTATATAATTGAGAAATGTCTTTGTAAGAAGTAGCAAGGACACCAGGCATGAAAGCCTTGGTATGTGTCTATCCAATGCAAACAGGAAAATAACTATAATTCTTAGTAACTCAGAATTAGCAATTTGTGAAGCAATCATGGGACACTGTCACAAAGCAAGCAGAAGCATGTAAAACCGTGTGACAATAATTTCCACTTCTGTTCTGAGGTTCACGCTGGTAATTCTCGATGCATTTTTCAAAAATGGGTGCATTATTCCCATTTTGCAGATGTGGAAAGTAATCACCCTAGGACAAGTGCCGTGCCTAAGCAAAACAGCCAGTGAACGAGGTGGGAGGAAGCTGTGCAGCTGAGTGCAGAGAAGAAAAGGGCAGGAGTGCGGCTCCCATTTCCAGCAGGCATCCCACAGACCACTCCCATGCCTGCTCTCACACTTGGAAAGAGAAACGTGGCCTACCAGCTCCCATCGTCCATCTACTGACGCTAGATTAAGGGTAATAGACAGAAAGAAACCACATAAAATAGTATGAACTTCTTAGAGAACTCTTCCTTGTGAGTGACTGTCTCAAGTGTTTGGATCCCCTGTTTTTCTCCAGATGCCAGTCTTCTCAACAGTGTGTTAACACTGACTTTTTGCATTGGATCTCAATTAACAACTTACCTCTCTGCCTTGTTATCCCCTCTTCTAGGTGCTGCAATGATGAGGAGGCTGACTGAAGTCCTTTCATGTTCTAATCTTTCCAGTGCTTCAACTGTTGTCTCTTTAATTACATCTATATTACACAGCTTTACAGTGTGGACCAGCTCAGGTTTCTGTTCACCTTGCAAGGGCTGGTGAAATCAGACAGTAATAGTTAAAGATTCCTTCTGTCCTAGCCAGAGTGACTGTGACCAGTGACAGAATTTTTTGAGAGAAAAACATTGTTAAACCAGTTCTGTATAAACCAAGAATGCTTATACACTGAACTCTTGAGCTGGCAGTGTAGCTAGAATAGTTTGGGCACCAGCTGCTAAGTGTTTACACAAGGATTTCAAGCTGGCTTGTTCAATTCATGCTGTGATAGCTACATTTCTACTGATTCCTCAGTCATCATGCTATATAGCTTGGTTTTAATAACATAAGAATATGCTAGACTTATCTTTGTTGCCAAACCATTTGCAAGAGAAAAACAAAGATATTACCACAGTCATTGGAAACCACATACTGAGAAAACATTTCCAAAAGTAGGATTTTGTATATTCTCAGGCTAAAAGAAAAAGAAGCGACAATATTTCCTGTAAAGCTTTAATTTAGGAAAGAAAATAATCAAGTAACTTTTTCCGTAGCCTCAATAAATTAGCAATAGCACTGCTTTGCCAAACTTGTCCTGAAAATGAGTTCATTAAATCTAATTGCACACATTGTATAGCAAAGAATCATATGAAAAAGAAACCTATGACTTTTATGTCCAATTAGGAAAATACTCTGTGGTGTTCAGCACTGATTCCAGTGGTGGATGTCTGCCAAAATTCATTTAACTAAAATTAATATATTTAAAGATAGAATCAGCCCTGACAACAGGGAAATCATCTATTAGAGGCAGTAACTCAAAGATCACAGCAAAATTGCTTGTTAAAGGAAATCATAAACTTGGGAAAATACCAATGTTTATTAAAATTTATTATCTCTGATATAAATAGATGGCTTAGTAGAAGAGATTAGGATATTCTTAAAATCTTGTAACTTGACTGTAGTAAATCAAAATGAATGAACACATGCCTTGCAGGTAGAAAATAGGGCTCATATCCTTCCCTGCAGTCAAAAGCAAAGGGAAAATGCACACCTAAATGATGCAAGGTTGAGATCCAGAGTGCCTGTTTATGCATCACAAAGTCTGGGCTCAGCGGGTGATTCAAGAAACTGAAATTATGCATGTAATGTCCATATTCTCAAAGAAAATAATTAGACACTTTCCAGAGTAGCCCAGAATGCCATACAAGGGCTTTGTGGCTGGCTGATATGAAATACTGAGGATAACAGGTGTCTTTCACCTGTTCTCTTTCCCTGGACCTTGGAGCCTTCCCCCCACTGCATTGCCTAACTGTGTATGACTCATCCTTTCTAGGTGAATGCATTCATTGGCTTTGAATTGTCATCTCATGATTGCCTAGTGTAAAATGCAATGATAGTTCAGAGCACAGCAGAGAATTCAATCTTTGCCTGACTTCTAGATCCCCTCACCTTTCTCTCTGGGACCACCCTGTCTTCTTTTTTTCCAGTCTCATTCCTAGATTCACAGCAGCCTAGCTGGCACAGGGCGTGCCCCTAGGAGGCCTTCCTAGCCTGAGACTGGGCATTTGCAGGCTTAAGGAACAACCCCAAATCTCCACTGCCCAGAGTAGCACTGAACAACAGCACTGAAGAGGCAATAGTAGCATCACTTTTAAATAGAGTAAGTTGGCTGTCATGCTTTACGCTGAAAAAAATACAGTCCTTGTATGATTTATATTTAAGTTTACAGCTCACCTAGTCATTTCTGTTTGCATCATGGTGGACTTCTGTTTTCACAGAGTAGGCACTTACTTTCACAGAGAAGAGCAATACACAGAAGTCTCATTTGAAGCAGTGGGACAGCTTCCAAGTCAAGTAGGGTTGTGCCATCTCCAAGAGTAAGCTTTCTGAGGAACACAGGAATTTGAACATTCATTTCTTATGTTCTTCCCAACTTCTTGTCTCTATGCACTGAAGGGATGTCCCTAGAATTCCTTGTAGCTGCAAGGCATGAGATGTCTTAGCAGTCCAGAATTTGTTTTGCCAGACACGTTGTTAGCCAGAAAGAAATGGCTACTTAAAGTCTTGGCACAGGATAACACTTGCATGGTGAAGTGGATCTCTCAAATGGGACAGTTTGTTGTTTTGCCTTTGCAAGGAGTCTTTGCAACAGCTTCCTAACTAAATCATGCAATCCAGCTTATTACACCAGTGTTTTGCTCAGTTCTCAGGTCATTTTTACTGTGCTGAGATGGTATGTGACCACTCCAGCATGCATATGATCCGTTTCTACACGTTACGTTAAACTCCATAGAAAAGATCTCCTAACTGTCCTAAGTGGGTACAAAAGTTCTATGTGACTGTTTTTATATATGTAGGAAGAGTTTCAGCTGCCTATTTACAAATGTCTATTCAAAGTTTGGTCAATTCTGCAGCAAGAACTATGTAAGGGTGTCTCTGACCAGATTCTCCACTCAGAATGTTAACAAACATATGCATATAAATTGATGCAGGGACAGCAGGAGCTGTCTGGGAAAATCTCTAGAACTGTCCAAAATTCCTACCTGGAGAGCTGCTGTGAAAGTCAAAATTTTAACAGTGAAGGTGGCTGGAAGTCCAGTCAATCACTTTGTCTCAAGGTGGACCATTGTTTCAAATCAATCTAAGTCCTTGATGTGGATGACTGGGGGGGCCTTCTAGACCACCCAGGGAACACATCACTTAAGGGCTCTGGGTGTGTGTACAGGTATAGCCCGGACACCCAGCTATATAGCACAGTTGCACCTAAAGGACAAACTTAAGCTTCATACTTAAAACTTCAGCTCCATAACTCTTGTCATATTTCATTAGCTCAGTGCCCAGTCTGTATGGTCAGACATGGACAGTATGCTTCAATATACTTCCCAAATGCCTTCTTTTCTGGATCAAGATTTCTCAAAACAAAGCCTCATATTAAATCTTTAGTAAAGGAACTTAGTATTTTAGAATAGAGATTAAAATACCATATCCAGTATGGAAGCTAGCAAGCAAGCAGGAAACTTACGTTTTCAGTAAATCTAGATGTTTGTGCATCTCCCATCACTAGAGTACCTGAAGGATTCATTGCCTTTATATATCATAAGTATTAACCTCATTTTATACTTGTGTAACAGAGGCTCAGATTTTTGGAGTCCAGTCCAGTGCTTTCCAGTAGCTCAGGCATTCTGGTTTTACCTGATTATTGTTTTTTCTACTAGTGTTTTTACGTGTAAGAAAATCAAGAACATAAACATCTAATTCTGTCTCCTTAATTCTTAAACCAGTGTTCATTTACTTGGAATAAAATTTAACTTTTAGCAGACGGCTGAGCAGTATACCTAAGAATACTAACAAGCACTGATTGGCCTTGTTTGCATAGAATTTAACCTTAGTCAATCTTTTTCATCCAAAGAGAATCACTGTCTGGCACTGATTTATGCCTAGCTGTTCTTTGCCACCTGCAGTGGAATAAGATGCCTGACCAGCCAACCCAGCCTGTTCAAGAGGAAACTAACAGATAATGTGCAATAGAGCTTTATTGTTTTCCCAGTATGTGTTTACTCTGCATCACAGAGAATCCATTTGTCAAATATTAATTGAATTCTCCAACATTTGGCATATTTGCATAACTATTAGGAAATGGAGCATTATCTCCCCTGGTATTATACCCATTTCCCTTAGATGGTGTCTCTTTGATCCATTAATCATGTTTCCTGTACCCTCCCACAGAAACTTAATTGCTCACATCCCGCAGAACACACTCACAAAGAAATTAGCTCTATGTAAATCTAAGGTTATTACCTTGCCTTTATAAACGTAAACCAATTAAATTACCCTCTAAAAAGGACAGTGATAAAATTCCAGATGAGAATTGATCACCCAAGGAACCAGATTGAGGCAATTTTATTGGACCAGTGGGAAAAAAGTGTTTTTGCTCTACCAAGGACATTAGTGGGGCAAATGATACTGCTGTCTATGTCTTTCTCCACTACTGCTGCTGTCCCCTCTACTGACTTCAGTATTACTTTAATATCTGAAATAAAGGGCTAGATTCAATCGATACCTCCAATTTTAGGGCTGGTGTAGGCTTATACTAGTGGGAACACCATTTGGGCTTTACTGGAACCTCGAGGTATGATCTTAAGATGTGAGCACACCATTAGAGAACCATGTAAAGTCAAAGGTACAGCTACCTAGCACTAGCTTATATGAAATATTGAGAAAAGGAATATATGTTGAATTCCACCTCTCAGATCAGTAGCGATATGATTTTCAGAAGGTATGTCTTTAGCCTCAAACCTCTACTAAATACAGGAACCCACACTAAAAAGGCTGGGTCAAGCTCTTTATTTTTTTCCCCAACAGGAGTAGGCAGTAGGAACTCTATGGAATTAACAATAGTCTGGTGGTCACAGCACTTGTGGAGGAAGTGGGAAAGATTCAATGTTTTTTCATGGAGGTCAGTCAACTCCCACAGAAATGTTCTAACAACCAGGCATAGCTTTTTCTAGGAAATGGGAACATCTGCCTCTGCCTGTGCAAAATGTAATTCACTATTAATCTGGCCATAGAGACAGTGAGCAGATGACTCTTGTCATGCAGTTCAGACAAAAACGTGGAAAACAGGACACTTGATCTCCAGCTGCCTCTTCTTTCCAACCACAGAAGGAAATAGTAACATGTTTTTTTGCAGAACCCTGTGCAGTTGTTGTGTTGCATTTTGTACTGTAGTGTACTTTGAGTACACTATATTTTGACATTTATATAGAAAAGGTAATTCCTGAATCTCAATCAGTTTTCGATTCTGAGCCATTAATTCCTGTCAACACTAGAACAGCTCAAGCATGTAAACATCAGCAAATCTAGAAGCTTAGGGATCTTTGGGATTCAAAAAATTTAACAACTTCTAGACTTTAGTAGTTTAGCAAGGCTGTTCAGGATCAGGATTCTGGAACTTAGTTCAATTTATCAGATCAATCTCAAAGAGACTAAGCCAATATCAAAGGCACTAAAATCTCAAACTTACCAATCTAGTATCTAAGTCATCAAAAGCTTCCCTTCCCCATTTGATTTTCTCAGACTTGACTCTAGGTTTACCTCGTTACAATGCCTAAAAATCTTTTGTTCTTTCATCCCTCCTTGGTTTCTAAAATAGTTAGAAAAATTATGACAGAAAATGTTTCCATGTCTTTTTTTCTAAGAGAGATTGGTTTCTGTTAAAAGAGTAAAATGGGAGCAATAAGAACCAGCACATCACTGTTCCACGTTCACTGATTTCTTCTAAACTCATTTGTTCCCTCTGAAGCTTTCCAAGTTTCTGCTCTTGATGTAAATTCATTCTCATGCCTTGTAAATCTTTCTTCACCATCCATTCCTTTTGTAAGGTTCTCTTTGAAACCTATTTCATCCACGAAGCCTTTAAATGAGTTCATCTATATAATCAGCTTCTTTCTACTAAAGAAAACATCAAAGTTAATTTGCAGTATAAGTGTAATTGGGTATATCATAGGTCTGTCTGCTCATATAGTCTCTTTGATTTAGACTGTGAAGGTCTTGATCAAACCAGGATCCACGCTTTTATACTGTGAGCATTTTTGCTGGTATTCCATAAACAGTATTAAGATATTATAACAGATATCCAAGAATAATGACACGTGCGTTCCCAAGAGGAGACCTGCATCCTGTATCTTATCCTGTATGTCACCTACAGTAGAGGTAAGTTGTCAGAGAGATAGCAGAAGCCAGCATTAAGGAAGAGGAGGATCTAACACATATGTGTAACTGCATTTTACATGTATGACTACTAAGGCACCAGAAACAATTCTGAGATTCTGTGATTGAACTGGTCACTAAGTTGGCAGGACCTGAACATTTGCTTCTTTATGATTTCATCCAGAACCTTAAACCTCTTCTTTGGAGACTTGTAGACTTAAAAGCCTTCTTTTAAGTCTTTTTATTCTTCAAGATGTTTTTGCATTAATTTTATTGCTTATGGCATGACATTCGGATGCACATCTGAGCGAAAGTGAAGCTTGTGAAGACTCCAGTGCCTCCTGTATAAAATGTAATAAATATAAGCCATCAAATGGAAAAGGCAAACAATACAAAACAAGCCAACTTATATTGGGAAAAAGTAGTCCTTTTAAAATTAGAAAAAAATTGTTTTTCTCCTTTCATCTGTACTGCATGCTGAAAATACAATGCTTACAACTAATACAGGACTTAACTAAAGAAAAAGCATTTTTAATCACATAAGGAGGGCTTTTTCTACAAGGTAAAATTTTAAGCCATTTTAAGCCATTAAGAGTCTTGCTAGAGTAGAGTATGTTATTTAAAGGAAATGTCAGAAAATCCAGCACTGCTCTATTTTCTGCTTGCAACTACCTGCAATAAAGAAAGGAATGTTCAGTGCAGTTTCTGAAATTGAATAAAAGTAGATATTACAAGAAGAAACACAGGAAGGCTAGCCAAACAACATACGGCACAGTAGTTGAGAAAAGCTGGCAAAGACCAGCTGTAAACTCACTGGACTGAGCATAATTGCCCTATTAGTGCACAGTTACTATGCATCTTTTAACAATTGGAGAAAATTCTATCTGTGGTTCCCATATATTTTAGAAGGCTGAATGCAGGTTACAAGAATTTTAGCAATAAGTGCACACACCAAGTTTGTGCTGTAGAATTCTACATACACTGGCATCACTGAGTAATTAGGCAGACCAGTTCTGAGGACACGCAGCAGCTACACAAGGCTCCTTTTTGTCTGTAAAAACCTGAATCCAGATCAGCTCTGCTGGCTTCAAGCTTTGGGAGAGTTCATTTGTTTGAGAATTTGAGAGCCCATTTTACATGACTCTAGGCAGCACCGTGGTTCATGCATGAATAATACCTTCATAATCACTTGCTGCTGCTCTTACCACCTCAAGGCTGGTTGTTTTCCAGAGATGCAAACCATTAAGCTGAGCTAAGAATGCTGGATGAAGTCCCAGGAGCATTCCTGACAGAATGGGCATTGCTTAAGGTTGCTGTTGGTTCCTTAATAAGAGCTTCTGGATCAATGTCATAGGACAGAAGACTTTTTTTTTTTCCCTGTAATACACCATTTATACCTAAAACCGCGTCTGAATTTACAGCCATGTCTTTGTCTTTCCAGGACAATAATTTTAGGATGTACATTGTATTTAATTTAATTACACATAAGTATGCTTTTGACAGCTAAGGAGCTTTTTATGCATCATATTTTACTTTTTTTTTTTTTTAACTGTAACGTCTTTTTTTTATGAATAGAATCTGCACATTGAGAATTTATACAGGCACAGCTCTGGATACAGTTGCTTTGGTTCTGGAAAGCGTAGCTTAGGAGCTTTCTATTACATGACACAGAGTATAATAACAAAAGCTACCTTTCCACATCTGTCAAGAAAATTTATCTCCAAATCAGTCTTGGGCAGAGAGTATTATAGCCTGTGCTTGCACAGGCTGACCATAGCAGGTTAGTCGGTCTCAAAGATAAAGATTAA
The DNA here is from genome assembly GCA_013396655.1 of Campylorhamphus procurvoides. NCBI lineage: Eukaryota > Metazoa > Chordata > Aves > Passeriformes > Dendrocolaptidae > Campylorhamphus > Campylorhamphus procurvoides. The sequence goes on along the minus strand of WBMV01001669.1, from coordinate 62,084 downwards.
CCCTTTTTCCTTCTTAGGAAGCTCCATCTCTTTTTGCAAAGATTACACATAAATGCACTTTATGCAAACTGTTTAACAAAAGTACTGCAGTTGTGAAAATGTACGAACTGGAGGATGACAAATATTTGTAAAACCAGATCCTGTTAGTTCCTGGCAGAAATGATAATTAGACATCAGGTGTCAGGTACTAAAAGAGATGGAACAGCATGGGAGAAGTAATCACAGATCAAAACAAAATGAACCACAGGGAAACATTTAAGAGTACGTGACTGTGAGGTATGTGACATTGAGGAATACTGAAGGCAGAGAAAGGCCAATTCAAACTGAGCTAAGTTCTCATTTCATTCTGATACTTCAGTTATGAGCAAGAAGGAGACAAGAAGGAGAAATGTGCAGTACTGTCTAATGAGGTGTTAGAGGACCCAGGGCAGGGGGATTTAGTGTCTGAATATGACACTTTCTTAAAAGCTCTTCCTTCAGGGGTTTTCAAGGAGAATACTTAATTCATGCAGGGTGCCAAGTCCTGCACAAGGGTGAGCTGTCAGGTGTTTGTACTCTTTCATTACTAGATCTTAGAAAACCTATAAAACCAGTGATTCCCTGCTGAAGGTGCAGAAGAGCCTGCAAGGTCATCCTTCCCTTGTGCGAGTGAGAGACACGAGTGGACAGTGAAGAATTTCTAATGAACAAAGGAGCAAGTGCTCCTGTGTGGCAGTAAGAGGTACAGGTTGCATATGTTGGTCTGCTCGACCTGCCCATGAGACAGGGAATCTTCCTCTCATCCACACAAAAGCAACTCCAGCCTCACTAATCTCATGTTCCAACTAAACAGTCCCACAAAGCACACCAAGGCAACGTGCCTGTGCCAAAATCTCTTGCAATGGTTCATCTGCTGATGGAAGAAACATCCTGTGATAGGGAAGTACAGACAGTCCTGCTCTAAAAAGCCATTTTCTGGAATAGCACAAGGCCTGTACTGTGATTTAAGCTCCTGGCCATGCACTGCAGGCCAACTCAGCAGCAGGCTTCACAATCATACAAACCGTCTTCAGCTTCAAATACATGAAACTGAAATGATTTCTTTCAAATCTGTGTTTTCACCAAGATACACTCTGTGAGACATTTTTTATATATGGAAAGCATTCTGTTCCTGAAAAGAAATTCAAATTTTCCACCAGCTATCTTGGGGTTTTGTAGGTAACTCCTGCAAGTATAATTCTTTTCCCCAGGAGAAATGTGACCAGTAATTGAAGCTCAGGAGAGCCAGTACCTCTAGTTTTATATATGCCTGACTAGATGCACCAATACTGCTGCATCATCTACTTCACTAGTGGAAGGAATAAATGCAGGTCTGTAATATTGTAATTCAAAGAGATGTAGTAAAAAGTAGAAAACATTACAGCATTAAAATCCCTGTTTTTTAATATATGTATGTAAATTAAGTGGTAGCAGAAATAATTCTGCAAGACAATGACCGAAAACACCCTTGAAACAAAATTCTTATCCAGCACATGTAGGTTTCATAATATTCCTTTTATCCAATAGTATAATTGAGGAGCATATATTTGACCTCTTTCACATTTTATAAGTAGAGGATTCTAAAATCCATAATCTCAATTACTCTCTTAATAGACTATCTTCAATTTTTTTTTTTTTACACATTGACCTGCAGGATAAAGCTATTTAGAAGAGGTGTTATTGTGGAGAGCACTGCCATAATGAAAATGCTGAAGGACAAAAAATCCAATAAGGAGACTGGAAAACACATTTGAAAGTGCACTTCTCAAGTTTAATTTATTCAATATGCATACTGTGAAACATCTGGATGTCTAATGTATAATCAGGTACCAGCTATTACAGCCAGTAGTTTGCAGCAAGTTGCAGGCACTTGTCAGAAAGCAAAAGTCTGTGCACAGGGAAGGCAGTTTAGCAGTGAAATGCAAAAGGCAGGGAAGAAAGCATATAAAGCTCCAACATTACCTCTTCTCCCTATGCTCATGTATTTTCTTTTATAATTCTGTATTTTTTAGTCTATTTCCTGTGCAGCCACACATCTGTGTGCATCAGACCACTAAGTTTTACTGAGTAAGCTGAGCCATCCTGGTTTCAGTCCTGTAGGGCACAACATGGTGGGTTACTATTGATGCGCGGAAATGACCCCACAACTAGGTAGTTGTAGAGAAGGTAGGTTTATTCAGCATGCTGGGTGCATGGGGGATTGGTCCACCAAAGACATGCACACCTGTCTGTGCTCACAGACCTTGTTTAAATACAGGTAAAACATGCATATTCATTGTTTCTTTATACATATACATTATTTTTATTAGAATGGGCAGGCTTATTCTAATCAGTTCCGGGAAATAATTTCCATTTTCTCCGCCCTGCACTCCTCCCATCTGAGTTTGCGCACTGGTTTCCAGTTTTCCTGGGCTGGGGTCTTCGGGGGTCTTGGGGATGAAGATCATGGGTCTTCCTCACTGTGCACTTTTCACCTTGGCTCAAAAAGTGGCTCAGACCAGTTTAGTTGGCAACTCGAACTGGTCTAATGAGCAAACTTCTATAGTTATCTTATTTTCTTGACATGTTTCCTGATTTATTCTTCAGTTGCATATGGTGTCCACTCTAATTTAGACACCTCAAGGCCGAGTACTGATACTTTTAATTAGGGTCTCAGCCATGCAGTCTTTTATCTGCAGCTGCATATGGTGTCCATTCTAAGTTAGATACCTCAAGGCCGGGTACTGATAGTTTTTATGTTTGTAGCTAGTCAGGGCCTCAGCCATGCAGTGTATCTTTGCAAACTTTAGCAAAGGCTTTTACAATTATTTCTATTAACCCTTTCAGTGTTAGTTCCCTATTGATACCTTATATCAGTCCCCTCTAAGTGTTAGTTCCTTATATTAGTTATTGATACCTTATATCAGTTGTTGATATCTTGTATCAGTCCCCTTTAAGTGTTAGTTCCCTAAATCACTATGAGAATTTGCTCCGAGTACAAAATTGTTTTCCCTTTTTCCAGAAGAAACAGCTGTAGAAAGTAGCCACAGTTTGCACTCTAGATTCAGTGTGAGACAACCAATTATCCGCTTTGTGCCTGGCTGGTTGTAATTAAAAAACATTTCTTCTATTTTTGCAGCAGCAGCAGCAGTTCAGACCCTGGGAAGGTGCTCCATGCAAAGAAACTGTCTAGCACAGCCTCTCTTGTTTCATCTATATGAGAATTATTTCTCTCAACATAACATTTACATTCCCCATAAATCAAGGATATCAGATGACTCCACTTTCAAATCCTAACTGCTGCAAGTCTCACACATATGATAAATGGCCTCTTTTAAAAAGAAAAGTAAAACATGTAGAAAGAATCATAGATTCCTAGAATGGTTTGGGCTGGAAGGGACCTTAAGGACCATCTATTTCCAAACCCCCTTGCCATGGGCAGGGACACCTCCCACCACCCCAGGCTGCTCAGAGCCCCATCCAGCCTGGCCTTGGGCACTCCCAGGGACGGGGCACCCACAGCCTCTCTGGGCAGGCTGTGACAGCGCCTCGACACCCTCACAAAGGCAAAGAGCTTCCTCCTCATAGCCCATCTAAACCTACTCTTTCGGTTTGAATCCATCCCCACTTGTCCCGTCACCGTATGCTCCTCTAAAAAGCCCCTCTCCAAAGCAAAGAAGGAAGCACAGAAGCAAGCACGTATTGCATCAACCTTCCAAGGAGGGGTTAGTTAAAAATGAGGTTTATAACGGTGGTATCAGCAGTAGCTGGGAGTTTCGGGTAACAGCATGGATCTGCTCCTTGCAGAAGCTGCATGCAAGCCTACAAGATGGGCAGAGCAGCACTGGAGATCCAGAGGTGCTGTCGTGGCCTAACTGGGGTTGGAACCAGGTGATCCTCATGGTTCCAACCCAAACCATACCATGATTATATGGTAGTCCCTGCTTCTGACCAAAACCACTCCATGGTTCCATGATACTCCTTCTACTGCTGCAGTGCCGAACGGGGAAGCTACATGGAGGCATCATTAGCGAAGTAGAACTACAGGGTTCAGCAGTATTATACTCCCTCGGTACTTCAAGCTTATCCGGTGCCCCTCCCACGCGAAACACTTGGACACCCCGACTGCGGGCTGCTGGCGCAGTGCTGTGAGACAGCCGGGGGGACAAACCCCTTCATGTGCACATTGAGTTAGCCGACTGGTATGGTACACCCACCCCCAGCAGCGACAAGACTCTACCGCCTCGCTGGCCCACACCGCCCTTTTTATACTGCGCGCGCGGCCGCGCCGCGGCTCCGAGCCCCCATTGGCCGCCGGGGGAAGGGGGCGGGGCCCGGGCAGCCGAGGGGCGGAGGGCGCATGCGCCCTTGTGAGCTGGCGGCGGTCCGGGAGTCACGTGGCGGTGCTGGTGGCCGTTGGCGGCACGGCGGCCGGGAGGGCCCAGGCGGCGGCAGCGACAGCGGGTACGGGCGCGCCGCTCTCTCCCTCATCTCCCTTCCCTTCCCTTCCCTTCCCTTCCTCACCCCCTTCTCTTCCCCTCCCTTCCCTCTGCCCGCTCCTGCCGTCCCGCTGGNAGGGAGGGTGGGAGGGAGCCGTGGGACTTCTGCCCCTGTTGATGCCGTAATAATCTTGGGATTCATTGGTTTGGTAACCCTCTACCAAAAGTATCTTATGGGTGATTATTTCTCTTTTACACCTCGCTTCATTTCTTTAGAGTTTTGTTGTTTTTTCTGTGATGTTGTGTCTATGCCTAAATATACTAAGATCAGGATATACAGAACCCTAGAATCGATTGGGTTGCAAAAGACCTCCGAGATCATCGAGCCGAACCCTCGATCCTACACCACTCTGTTCACTGGATCATGGCACTGAGTGCCATGTCCAATCTCACTTTAAAAACCTCCAGGGACGGTAAATCCACCACCTCTCCGGGCAGGCCATTCCAGTGCCTGATATGATACTGAAATTAAATCTTTCCAGGTGTCACATGTTGGTTAAATTGTTAGTGCAATGTGGATTGCATTGGAAAAACCAGTTTATTTTTTAGAATTGAGCAGTGGCTTGTTGAAAGTCTTGGTTTGTTTTCTGAGAGTACTTTCAGGGCTATAAATATTTGAAGATATGATAAAGGTATTGGGGAGGGGGAGTGAAATTTTTTTGGACCAGCCTGCATATCAGATGAAGAAATTGAGTTTTTTTTGTTGTGTAGATGAAAGTTATAATAGCAGGGAAAATGGGAAGCAATCTGTAGAACCAGCAGGTTCTGGTTTCATGGTAAAATCTACAGGGAAACAGAATTTGAAATGCCTGCTTAAGCAAACCTGAATAAAAAAAAAATGGCAGTAAGCAATTTCAACTTTCCAGTGAAATGCAGACTGTTGTTAAGAGTTTCACAGTCTTCAAGGCAGAAAACCTTGGAGTGCAGCCAAAAACATTAGCAAACTCGCTAATATCATATCTTCTGTACAGTGGCTATGAGAACATTTCAGTACAGATCACCCAAGTGACCATCCTGCTTTACTGTGTGGTGTGCTTTTCACTAGTTTGTGGTATTGTTATCTTCTCAGGAACAGAGTGGTGGTCACTATTCACTGTACAAATGTGCATGACTGGTCCACAGAGTAGAATGTGGTACTATTGCAGAGTTTGGTTCATGGCTCAGAATAGTTCAGAAGCAGTACCTTTTGAGACGGTGACAGGCAGTGCCAGTGTTGATTATAATTAGAATCATAGGATTGGTAAAGTTGAAAAAGACCTCGAAGATCATGAAGTCCAACCATCAGTTGGAACAGATGTGAATAGTTGTAGCTCACACTTCGATACCATGATAGATTTGAAATGTAATGGCAATACCCGTTTCTTTTAACTGCTTTATCTGTGTAATTTATGCACAATTTCTGTTTTTCCTTTCATTTTTCTCAGAGAAGTTGACTGTTCTGCGTATCCAAAGATGAAGAGGAAAGTTACAACAGCTGGGAAATTGAGGCATAGTCCTAATGAAGAAGCCATGCTTCTGAAAGAGGAATATGAAAGAAGAAGAAAACTGAGGCTGCAACAAGTATGCCTGTATTTTTCCATGTTTTGTATTTCATTTGGTACTGTAACAAAAAATTTAGAAAAAGTAACTGAAATCCTGGCCACAGTATTGCTGATACAAGCCAGCATGTCACTGGCCTTCTTAACCACCTGGGCACACTGCTGGGTCATGTTCAGCCACTGTTGACCAGCACCCCCACATCCTTTTCCACAGCTTTCCAGATACCTCCCTAAGGCCTCCCAAAACCTAATAATTCAGTTTGTGATTGATTTTCATTTTCTCATGTTTATTTATCAATAAGTGTATATTTTGTTTGTGTTATCCTTTCTGTTAGATTCACTCAGGCACCTGTTTCAGAACCTTTTTCCCTACCATTTTTAACTGGCTGTGAACACACAGTTGTGTCTCTTCTGCTGATGTGTCATCTGTTAAGGTTTCCATGCAGAAGAAGCAAGACAACTACAATTAATATAGAACCTCACAACTTTCTGCTAGACAAACTGAATTTGTACAATGTGTCATAAATGCTTTAGGTCCTGCTGCTTCTTGAATGTTTGAGCAGAGTATGTTTGCACTGTTCAGCTGTTGATTATCTCATTTTTCTTTCATTTCTGTTCTGTCCTACAGTTAGGTCACAGGGCTATTTCTCTGGGCTTTTTTTCATACATTTTTTCTCAACCTTCCTCTGCTTAGTCCTACACAAACTGTTAAGGTCTTCCACATCTTTAAAACATACAGAACGTAGCTCCAGAACATTTGCTATGTACTAATTCTTCATCCCTCTTGGGCCATTTTCCTATATGTTCTTCTCTTTAGTAAAGAGAATTTTTCCTGTCAAAGTGGAAAATAAAAACTTAGTAAACAGACTTTGATATATCAGTGTAATTGTTGATTTTCTTTAAACCATGCTGCATTGTAATAGGAGTCTTTCATAAGTTATTGTGTTTTATTTTTGGAGGGAAGGATATTCCAAGCAGATTTTGCAATTTATTCATCAGTTGTGTGTTGGTCTTTGGGATTTAACTGAAGCATTTAACTAAGCTCACCTTTATTATATGATATATTCATTTTTGAAAAAAGGAACAGAGACTTTACTTTCTGGAGGGATTGTTAATAGAGTAGTAAGATGAGATGTAAAGCTAGAAGGAGTGTAAACTATGTTGTGGAAAGTCTTGCTGCAAAAAGTATTGCTCTTTTTTAAGTTACTGACAAAACATAAATGTTATTTCTACAGGTTAGAGAGCAGCAGAAATATATTGCCTTGCAGATAAGGCAGAAGGTAAAGCAGAGGAGAGAAGAACAACTGCATCAGTTAGAGGAGGCACTGAGAGCTGAATGGCAGAAAGCACAGGATCAGAAGATCAAAGCCCTTGAAGAACTGTATTTATCAAACTTAAGAGCCATCGGTGAGGGTCACCGACAGGCCAAGGAGAATGTAAGTTAGCTTAACATTACTCTGTCATTGTTTAACCCCAGCCCACAACCAAACATCACACAGCTGGTCGCTTGCTCCTCCACCAGTGGGATGGAGGAGAGAATTGGAAGGGGGAAAAGGCAGAAAACTTCAATAGGGAAAGCAAAAAACCGCCAAGGAATTAATTCACCGCTTCCCGTGGGCAGGCAGGTGTTCAGCCATCTCCAGGAGAGCAGGGCCCCATCATGCATAGTGGTGACTGGAAGGCAAACAGCATCACTCCAAATGTCCCTGTCTTCCTTCTTCTTCCCCACACTTTATGTACTGAGCATTATGTGATAGGGTGTGGAATGTCCCTTTGGTCTGTTTGTGTCATCTGTCCCAGCTGTGTTTCTTCCCAACTTCCTTGCCAGTGTGGCAGTATGGAAAAGCAGAAAAGACCTTGTCTCTGTGCAAGCCCTACTCAGCAATAACATCACTCCATTATCAACCCTGTCTGTGTTCATAACAAATCCAAAACACAGTCCCATACCAGTCACTGAAGCATATTAACTCTGTCCACCCCTGCCAAAACCTGCACGTATTGTGAGAGAAATTTTTGGTGTTCTTAAAATACCAAGATTGCTGTTTAGTCTGGGGTTTTTCATATTCTTAGTTTTGGAATCCTAATACCTAAACAGACCTTTTAAGAAAGGAAACTTTTTAGAAATGGTTATGCACGTTTTTGGTGATATCTTTCCACAAGACTTCTCTACAGGCCTATCTGCTAAGGTACTTGCTGTGTAGACTTTAAAAATTACTTTTTTTGTCTTAGGCTGTATACATGTATGATAGCATATATTCATACTGGACTAAATGGCACGTGCTGACTCTTTGTCTCAATTATGCCAGTAATATAGAAACTTTTTCTCTAGGATATGTCTTGTCTGTGGTTAAGATAATATACTTAAATTCTTTTCCCTTCAGTGTTTAAATAACATGAAAGGTCTTTGTAAGAACCTCAGAAGTATTTGCCTAGACTGCAGACTGATACCACTTTTTAATTCTGCACCTATGAACTGGTTTCGCTTTCTTTAAAGTCCTGTAACTTGAGTAAGCTCAGTTTGAGAGCTCATTGAAGTTGTTGGGTAGAATTTTTCTGTAGATTTCTTAACCAGGTTGATAGAAATCAGCCAGTGGTCTCACAGATTTCTTACCTGAGTTTTGCAGAGTGGCTTACTTTCTGAATTAGTCAGGACCTTTAACCCAGGTAAAATAGCATTATGCTTTTCCATATTTCAGTGTCTTTAAATCAACTTCTTTGTAAAGTCCTTTCAAATGCTGGGATGGATCAGTTTGTGAGACTGTGGAACCAATGTCATAAGAACAGAGAATTAATCATAAAGAACTGTTTCTGTTGATATATGATGGTTGCAGTTAATGACTGAAGGGTAGTGACGTGCTTTTTCTACAGAGTTTAGTCTGCATTTGCTAAGCTGTGTATATATAACTGTATATTATCCCCTTTATCTAAGTGATGCAGAGAGAAGGTAGGGTTTCTACATCAGTATTTGGTTAAATTGCCTGAGGAATGTGGCAGGTTCGATGCTGTTGGTGGTAGAGATGGAAAAGTTATTAGTTTTACCCTAATACGGTTAGCTTGGGCTTCTTATCAGTAGTATGTAATTTGAAATATCATACTGATAGTATGAGAAGTGAGTAAAATCCTATATTAAGTGCTTACAATATTTTATTGTTAAGGAACCTGACTTAGAAGCTCTGGCAAAGCAAGCAGAAGAAAGGAAACAAAAAGCAGAGACAAGACACAGAAAAGCTCTGAAAGAGCAGAAGTACCAAAAAGAAAAATTACTTCGCGAGCAAGCCCGGTATGCAATAGTTATTTAGTTTTATTAAGAAAGCATTTTACACTGTCACAAGGTGAAAGGCAAAAATTTTGATGCTTCTTGCTTGGACCTTTTTCATATTTGAAATTTTATGGGTTAGAGAATTAATGCTCATTGAAGTGTTTGTGGATTTTGATAAGAATGCTAGCTTATAAACCAAGACAAAAACATCAAGTACACAAGCTAGCCTTATAGACTTCATGAGTGGGGAGGCTTTCATCCCTATATCACTATTTACAGTCCAACTTGTTGGCTGACAGCTGTTCAGTGACACTTCTCAAGCCAGTTCCTGATGGAGAGTTACCCACTTGAAAAAAAGGACCCTAGTGCATTTGTCATGGTCTTCCTTGTTAGGATTTTTTTTTATTAAGCAGATTGGACCAAAATTTAGCTGCCATGAAAAATGATCTGTGTCCTTTTGTGGATTGTTGTGCTTGAGTAGAGCTGAGACCTGTTGATTAAATAGTTTTGTCTACACTCAAGCACTTAAAGTATGGTGAAGTCATATAGTGCTTCCTGCAAAAGTGAAAAGACTAGAATTTTGCACTGTTCTTTAGAAGCTTGTGTGTATTAATATTTTTGCATTACTTGAAGAAATTAATTTTTAGTGGTGCCTTCCAGCCTAAGTTCTTTTGACTTCTCAGTGTGCTTTTTCTTGTGTCTTGAACATTCAATGCAGGTACATCGGAATCTGTTTGATTGTTGGTTTGCCTTTTAATTTGCACTGTTTCTTGAGTAATTTTCTTTCTCTCCTTTTTTGTTTTTTTTGGGTGGGGTATTTGGGTTTTTTTCCCTCAAGGCGAACAGATGCCCGTAAACATGCTCTGGAAGTGGAAAGACAGAGGGCAGCCAAAGTTGCAAGCCTGCCACCTCCTCCACCACGTCCTTTTGAGGTATGTATCCATGATACAATAGTGATCACAATTTCAGGGTGTCATATAATGTATTGATTTATTTACTGGTTTGACTCCTCACAACAGGATGTCCAAAATTGCTATTTGCATACTGTAAGAAGAGTGCTTCAGTAAAAAAAAAAAAGAGAACTAATGAATTATTTGTTAGCAGACTCTGTACTACTAGGTTTTGGTATTTTATTTCTGATCTCTTGTTATGTGTGAATTTTACTTGTCATCTGAGATCTTTTTTTCTCTGTGTGTGTGTGCTTAAGGTGTCTTTTTAAACTTTTATCATTATCTCATTTTCACTTAGTAGCCATAATGGTATTAAACTCTACAATGGTATTTCTCAGCGTGTACACACCTCCTCAAACTTCTGTCACAAAGATGCACTAGTAGCACTTTGTTTAGTTCTGTACCTTTTTAGCTGGTGGGGTTTTGTTGTGGTTTTTGTTTTCCACTCCAATTTCTTTGTTTCTTATAGGAAATAATAAATATGGGGTAAGCTGTTTAATTTTGATAGGAAACCAGCATCTAAGGCTATTGGAGAGACTAATCTCTTTAGAAGTGACTTTGCTGTTTTGTAAAGGAGTGATCATGCTGCTTTGATTTCACAGAGATTCTGCATAGGTGTAGAAACTTCTGTAGGATTGCAGATGTGAACTGCAGAAGAAATATTACATCTATTTTTACTTAGGAGCTAAGTTTTAGTAAGTTTACTTTAACAGAGCTTTATTAATGCAGAGTTTAGGTTGCGTTATCTGCTGTTGGGCCCTTTCAGACTGTTGGGTTCAGGGTTATTTGGACTTCTGACAAGAAAAGAAAGGATTGTAGTATACTTGTCTTTCTCAGAGCCAGTGAAGTTATCAGAGTTTTTCCCAGCAACATTCATCACATTATGTACAGGTTAGGGTGTGGTAATGTAGAGTGTTGGTATTGTATCTGGAAAAACTGAGTAAGGTTTGATCATCGCACTTTTCAGAATGTTTAGGAGTACCTGTATACTTTCATTTGCATCCCTCAGTACTTGTTTCCCTGTAGATCTCCTCACTGTCTGCCCAAGAGTTTTCATCTTGTGGAAGTTGGATATGAGTGAGGATTCAAGCAAGTATTGGAGTGCTAAAGTTTGGGGTTATTTCTATTGAATTAAGTAGATGCAGTATTGAATTTAGAACATCTTGAATAAGGACCTGTATGGTACAGTCCAGATAAATTCATGCACTCTTACATGTTGCTATTCTCCTCTGCATTGTTCCAGATGATGTGTTTCTGTTGTATCTGCTGTAGGGCAAGTGAAGTGTTTATTAGTCCAAACTTTTGAGTCTTTATTTCCTGTGTTTCAGATGTTTCTGTTGCTCAGTTTGGCATTGTTAGAAAAGCATGAGATGCTGCAGCATTGCTTTCTAGTAACTTTTCCAGTTTAGGTCCTGTCTTACAATACATTCTGTTTGTAATCCCCCCACACGTAGTCACTGCAGTTAACCTCCATATTTGTTGATGACGTAACAGCTAAAATAACGTGGTAGTTACTATTTAATACTTTTTATCTGGCAAAATCAGTAATGCATCTCTGCTTCTGTTTTATAAATGCAGAATTTTGTCTTCATTCCTTAGTCTTTCTTCACAAGGGAAACAAGAAGACTTTGTTTTCAGGTTTCCCCAAGTTCTGGTACAATTGCATTAGTGACTATGTTGGATGCCAGGTCTGGGTCAGTACTCTGGTTAAGTATTGCAGAATCATAACTGCCTTTCCTAAAATGAATATGAAAAAAATAATGTGTTTCCACTGATGAGTGCATGTTGCCTTTTCAACAAATGTGATTTTAACTGGTTTTAGCAGAGTTTGCAAACATCTGGATTTTCCACAGTATGTGGGTTTTGTTTCATTTATGATGTTTGTGCTCTGATAATGGCAAATTGAATCAGTAATTCTGCAGACACGTTGAGTTTTTGTTGAGGAACGAGACTGCTCTGTTTCAATATATCACAGCGTGTCAATTTGTTCCATTTAAAGACTAGCTGACTTTGAGCCTTTTTCCTAGTTTTTATATGGATTTTAATCGTTCTGTTGTAGGCTTGTATTGCTGGGAGGGCACAGGGTGAAGAATAAAGTTATTTTCTTCAGAGAGTCATTGGGTGCCATGTGCTTCACGGTATAAAATGCTAAGTAATAGAAAAATTAGAGATTTTATTCTTGTTTCTGTTTTGAGAGAGAGAGAATACAAAAGATACTGACTGTCAGTTTGGGGGAGATAAATCTGGGGCTTTGTCTTGTAGATGCATTACTGAAAAGGCAGTGAATTTGAACTGCTTGACTTTAATTCCTGTGAATTACAGCAAATTACAGGGTCATCTGCATAAGCACACTTGTTTTCTTGAATCAATTTGCATAAGGAGCTTATTAAATGCAACTGTAATCATAATCTGATGCTCTGTTGCAATAACAATTGACTAAAATTTTGTAAAATGGAGCTAGGGCAGTGCTGTTCATTGGATGATTACTTAGAATATAAGAAATACTTTCTGAAGATATTCCTATTATCATTACCTTGTTACAAAAGAAGTATTTTTCCTCTACTCTCATAACCAATTTTAGTTTTCAGGATGGATTTCAGAAATTGAGGCCATATTTATTTTGACCAGATGAGAAGTTACTTAATTGAAGTTAAACTGTAAATACCATTTTATTGACAGCTGTCACTTGTAAACTTTTTTAATATGATCTGTTAGATTTTTATGTAATGAAATTAAAACCTAAAAGGTGTTAATATGCTCTTGTTGAGTATTCACACCATTTGTAGGGTTGGGGTTTTTTCCCTATTTCATGATACATCGCTGCCCTAATTTGGCCAGATTTGAGTATGGGATAACTTGCTTTTTCGGGGGAGAAAAAAAAGGAGGGAAGAGTATCAAAACCTTGATGGAAGTACGGTATTTTATTCAGCCTCAATTGCTTTTGACATTAATTGGAAAATTACAGCCTCCAACATAATTCTCATGTCTTCTTAGCTTTTGAATAAAATTCTGGAGATTTGATGAATTACATGTAATGATTAATTATTGATTTGTTAATTTTACATTTAAGTAATTCAGAAGTCAGGTTTAATTTTATGTTCTGAAAGTAACACAGTACAGAGCAAGCAGGTGGTGATCTGGTTAATGAGGTTTAGGGATGGGACTTGTCTGTTTTCGGAGTTATAATCAGTATCTACAAGTGTTTTAGTTTTTGTAGATCTGTTAAAATTACTATGTTTTTTATTGGTTAAGAAAGTTAGCAATGATTTTTTTTTTCCTACTAGAATAACATGGATTTGCTTAAGGACCATAAAATAAGTTAACGAAGTTCTGTTGTTACAGCTGAAACTAGTTTGACCAGTTGAGGGCTCCTCTCTACGAGAAAGACATTGAGGTGCTGGAGCATGTCCAGAGAAGGGCACTGGAACTGGGGAAGGATCTGGAACACAAGTCTGATGAGAAGCAGCTGAGGGAGCTGGGAGTGTTTAGCTTCGGCAGTGGGAGGCTCAGGGGGGACATTCTTGCTCTCTACAATTACTGAAAGGAAGTTGGAACCACGGGGGAATTGGTTTCTTCTCCCAGGTAACAAGTGCTAATACAAGAGGAGGGTGCCTGAAGTTGCACCAGGGAAAGTTTAGACTGGATATTAGGAAAAATTTCTTTACAGAAAGAGCTGCCAAACACTAGGACAGACTGCAGAGGGAAGTGGTGGAGTCACCATTACTGCAGGTATTTAAGATGTGTAGGTATGGTACTCAGGGATATGGTTTAGTTGTGGACTTGGCAGTGCTGATTGGACTTTATGATCTTAGAGGTTTTTTCCAACCTAAGTGATGCTATGATTCTTTGGTCTAGTTTAAAGACTTTACTTTCTATAGTCTTTTAAAAATGGTAAGTGATAATACTGAACTTTTGTATGTCTTGTCTTAAGCAGAGATAAGATATTCCTAAGACTTAATGTTGCTCTCTGTGTATTTGTTTATGATCAGGTTAGTTTTAAACCACTCTGGCTATGAAACTTGCTGTTTTAGTGAGAATCCCTTTTAGGAGAAAGTCTAAGGAAGAAGAAGCTGAGAGGAAATTAATGAAGGGGATGTCAGGAAGTAGGAAGGCAGGTCATACAGAATGCTTAGTTACATAACCTAGTGCTCTCAGTACTGAGAATGTCAGGCTGATCCAAGAAGAGGTCTGACTCATTGTTCAAGCTTCCAGAAAAGAGTTGAAATGTGTTAGTGTACCCAAAACTTAAAAAAAGCCCCAGCAATTTAGCATTGTATCAATTCACACTTTTCAATGAAGTTACAGAAAATGCATTTTTCTCTCAATTAATAAATTGGACATAATGGTTCTGTATTTCCTAAAGTAAGTCTATACTTGAGAAATGTTACTTGCCATTAGGTATAATTAGGCTTTGGGTCTGTGGTTGCCTTGCTCTGAGTGTGACAGCTGTTTTAAGTGGGATTTCTACTAGTGCATTAAACTCAAATGCTTTTAAGTTAGTGCTCTTCAGACATGACACTGATGAATGCCAGTTTATGTGGAGGGGTTTGCCTAAGGCTGTTAGACGCTCTTAGTTGTTAAAGCCCTCCAGATGTAGCTTGTGCTGATGTGGTTTATTGTTTACATGTATACAAAGTTTTAAACAACATTATTTTCAGGAGAGAATTTGGAGGGTGGATTTCTTTTAATAATGCTAAAACTTTACAGATCACTTATTTTCTGTTTAGTTACTTCGCTGGAGATACTGTTCTGTGATACAGCTGCAGTTTTACTTTTCTCCCTAGAGTTTTGAAGCAACAAAGATTCCTTTGGTGAAGCCTTACAGTGCTGGCAACTTTTCTGTTACACGTTACCATATTTCTGGACCTTATGTGGACAGAGAAGTGGACATAGAGCAGGTGATTAACTCCAAGTGTTTGTGCTACAAGCTTCCATATATTTTTCTCTACATTGCATACAGTGTCTGGATACCAGCTGTTTGGTTTTCTTAGAACTTGTTTAAAGATATGAACTTACATAAAGCAGTTTACTGAATACAGCCTTGGATGGGCAAACTTGTAAATCCCATGTGCTCAGTCCTTTGGGGGATCACACCTGCCAGTCCCTCATGAACGGACCTCTGTAAGGTGAGTTCACAAGGCTGGCATAACGTTTGAACATCCAAATTGGAAGATTTGTGGCTTATGATGAATTGATAGTTGTGATTCCCCGCTTTCCTCTCCTCCTCTCTTTTTAGCAATGTATTCCAAAATTTTTCCTTGTGTTTAGGTTCATCTGTTCATGCAGTCAGCAGTTTCAGCTTGCCTAAAACATAGAAGTCTTAATTTGGGGAAAAGGAGCAATGAATAGATTTTTGCCAAATAGGAAAGCTTACTCAGGTTTCCAGTACACTCAGACAAAGGCCAAAGTCTGATCAGACGAAGGGGAGGACCTGGAAGAGTGACAGATGGAGCAAGAACTTAGCTTTTAGAGGTGACTTTTGAAAAGTAAACCAAATAACAGTTTTATTAGTGATATGAGACCATATTCTAAATTTTTGTTCTGGACCAGCCTGTTTTAGACTAGAAAAGCTCTCAATTTTTTTTTTTATATTCAGAGCATTTGTGCATTTTTCATTCATAAACTTTTAGGTTTTCTTAACATTTGAAGAGCTAGGTCTAAACCATAGGAGGAGATACTGTAGTTTGCTCAGCTTTGCCATGGAAAATTCCCAAATGGTAATCTTTTAGCCCTGCTTACGTGGAATGATGTTTTTTCCTTAAATCTCACTAACATGAAAATTCAAAAATACTTTTCTTTAAAAATTGCAGGTTGTTTCTGGTTTCCCAAATGAGTTTGAGGATGCTTCTGTATTTTTCCCCCCTTGTTTAAAACAAAACCGTGAAGATAGACGTACTCAGTCTGTGATACCGACTTTATTAGTCCTTTTACCATGTATTGTTTATATTTACCATGTGGGGAAAAATAACCACTCTGCTATAACAAATAAATCTTACAATTGATAATCCCTAGTAGAGCTTGAAACTGGAACATTTTGGCACCTAAACTTATGAAATACATAAATACTTATTTTTGTTCCAAAGGTAAAAAATTAGTTTGGTCCTGCTTGCAGCTAATAGTTACAAATGTTCAGAGGTGTTCATATGACATTATATGGTGTTTTTGAAGTGTTTTTGCTACAGAATTGTTTATTTATTTATAGTTACATATACTTTAAACTATCAGAGAACTTTGTGGACTAAACTATTGATTGACTGCCAGCCAGATGCTCATTTAGCTGCTGAAGAAGAAGGGAAACGTTTGGAGGAACTACACAGGGAGGCAGAGAGGGAGAGAAGAGAGCAGCTTGAAAAGGCACATCTTAGAGGAAGTCATGCCCTGAAGAAGGTCCATTTGGCCAAGGTAGGCAAAGTAGTTATGGCTGTTTTTAATGTCAAAATGACCACTGTTGATTAAGTTGTAGGTAGGTGTAATAAAGGAATTACATTTACAGGAGGAAAATTGATGGAATAAATAAAGTTTGCAGAATGTCTTAAGAAAAAAAACCCTGTTTGCTTATTTTGGCATCTCGAAGGAGTGAGATTGAAAGAACTCTTAATTTTGTTTTCTGAATATTTGACCAATTACTAATCAATAGGTAATAATCAAGCTAAACTTTTTTAATAGGTGATGAGTTCTGCTTTTCTACATCAGCCTTAGTTGGAGTTGGTTATTCTGTACTTCAGGAGAAAAATAGTTTATTATTAAGGAGATAACAGGGGGTTTTATATTTTTAAAACTTCTCAAAGCTTTTACTTAAAGACTGAAGTTCTGAAGGGTGGAAGTCCAGAAATGTTGAAATTGTTTGCATTAAGAAGTAAAACCTGAACTACAGAGAAGGGTCTTTGTATTGAGAGCTACACTCAAAAATTTAGATTGTCTGTTACCTTCAGAAGTATTTTTGGTGGCCTGAAATTACAAAAGCTTCCTGTTTATCAGTAGAAATATGATTGACCCTGAATGAGTAACCAGACTGAAATGGGGAATTGTGAAAATATTACTGATGCTCCTGTAGTTAACAGGAAAAAAACCCCATACAAAACCCTGCCAAAGTTCAAATACAACTTTTTTTTAAAAAATATCTCTCATATATAATCATAGTGTGCCAAACAGTATTTAGTTTACATCTTAAAAAGTAGCAATTGCTGAAGTGTATACTAACAAAAGTAACTTGCCAGAAGGAGTACTGGTTTACCTTATAAGGCAGAACATGTAATTCTCATGAGGAAAGTTGGCCTAAAGGTGTACAGTCCGATCCTATATTTAGCATCAGATATTCTAGGTAGCATTGATGACTCCTGGGCCTAAAGGTCAGATGCAGCCTTTTCCTGAGGAAGCGCTTACTCCCTAGAAAAAGAATAACTTTGGACATTAAGGATTAAATAGACATCATGGTAACCAAAGGGGGAAGAATTTTTTCAGTCCTGATATGCGCCGGTCTGAATGTGAACACTAAAGGTTTGTTATCCCTTCTTCATTCTTAAAGGACAGGGAAAGGCTACTGGAAGAACTTGAGCAAATGCAGAGCATGGATCGGATGCGCAGGAGGCACGCTGTCGCACAGATGCCGGCTCAGCTTTTAGTGCCAGCATACAAACGCATGGAAATAAAAGAAGAACGGCAGAGAGAATTGGAGTTTGCATTTGAAGAAATGTACAGTGAAGACAGGAGTAAGTAATTTGCTGGAGGTTGCTGAATCTGGTAATCCAGTAGAGGAGAGGCCACTGCAGCTGCCTGTTCCAGGTCCAGCTGGTAGCAAGGCCCTGTGTGTATTCACAGTAGGCACACACACAAACAGGTTTTCAGTACACATGCACACAGCTGGCCATGCAGGCCAACATACAAAACACAGCATACACATTGAACACAAGGAGCACAAATGACCTCTTTCTGTTTACTGCTCTGGCTGATCAGGATGAAGGCCTGTTAGTGGGATATATGTCTGTACATGTGGTATGGATCCCTCCAGCAGTTGGTCTTTGACACTCAGTCTATCCGGTAATTGCCCCTGCATCCCAGATCTCTATCTGACACACTGTGGATCCTTCAGTAACAGATCTTAGATATTTAGTCTACCCAGTACTCATCCAGGACTGTGTAGCCTTTCAGTTACCTCTCATATCCACATACACACTCAAATGTACATATGCTCAAATATGTGCTGTGGATCAGTCAGTATCTTTGGACACTCACTCTACCTAGCAGCTGGCCCTCAATCCTTAGTCTCCCAAGATGCCCGCTCCTGGGGACATGAATAATCCCTAAGGTCTCCTGCTCCACTCCAGTTGTTGCTACACAGGCCCAGTTGGGCATGTGAACGTATACACAGACACGCACATGGCTGTGAATCCCTGTGGGAACTGACGTTAAAAACTGAGTTTACCCAGTTGCTGTGTTACTGTCTCAGAGATGCACACACATGTGCTCACAGGTTTCATAGGATCCCACAGTCTCCCCTGTAGCTGGCTTGAATGCTTGGATTTACTGATCCCTGCACTAGGCAACTTGTAGATCCCCTGGCCTCTCTAATATCCGGCCTGGTCTTACAGTTGCTTGATATGTAGCTTATAAGTCTCTTGCTGTTCTTGCTGGCTAGTTTGGCTAGTGATTCAGTAGTCACTACATGCTCATACCTCCATAACATGCACTCATTATGGTCTCTGCAGTTCGCAGTGCTCTGCAAACCTGTGTGCCTGTAACTGTGGTCCCCATTCCAATTACTGGCCCTTATATATCCATGCACACACATGCATACAAAATACAGGGTTCCTCACCCAGGAAAACAGCTCAAAGTGGAATTTAATGAGAAGATGGGACAGACTGTCAGGCACGGTGCATGGCCAGACAAATGTCCTGAGTGCCTCATTTTATCTCCTTACGTATTGCCTCACGGTTTTTCTTCCCCAGACTAGCTTGATCCTTTCTTTCCCCTGCCTTTGGTTCCTCCCCATATTGTATATAATAAGCATAAAATCCTTAGGTGATCTTCCCATGTGTCCCACATCCTTTGTAGGCAGTAGCACCTTCAGTTGGTAAGGTGATCGTGGGAGAATTTCTGTTGTGTAACCTGGGATTTCCTACCTGAACCATCTGATCACTCTCCAGTGGCAGCCTTGTGAGCAGCTAGGTCAGAGTGTGTCTTTTCCTTGATACAGTTACTGGGATCCTGAGTAATTGTTCCTCTGAGTTGTTTTTATGTAAAGATGAGCCTTTTTCACATGAACTTTTATTTTGAAAGACAGCATATTCTAATGGACACCCTTGTGGAGTTTCTGAATGAATAAATGGCTAATGATCTAAATAGTTTTGAATCTTCTCTTTTTGGGGGGAAAAAAGAAAAAGGTGGATTAAATCTGTTGTAAAACATGATACTGATATTTAAACTTCTTGGGGATTTGTATGTGAGTGTAGTCTTGCAGTGTTGTTTGCTTTATATTCCAATTGGTCATTCTATGTCGTTGTGTTCTTTTAATTAGATGTGAAAGGAGACCTGATTTTGCATTTTGAGCCACAACCTTTGCCAGCCCCTTCTGACAGAGCTCAAGACAATGATCTTGATATCTCTTTGGAGCAAGAATCTGCTTGTGATACTCAACCAGAGCCTGCTTGTGATATTCAGCAAGAATCAGAACACATAGTAGAAGAGGAGGTCCCTAGTGAACCAGAAAGTAAAACTCCTAAATTCATATTTTAATTTAAACTACTTCATTGTATATTAGAAGCTATTTAGTTTAATATATCAAATAAATTTATTTTAGTATTAAATGTCTTAAGAAGTAAAATTTCTTAATGTGTCTAAAAGAGTATCAAATAGTTTATGATGTTTATCATGAATGGTAATACCCTAATGGTTATGAATTTAAAAACGAAAATGTGACTTTTTCTAATATTCTTCAGTTCGTTAGTATATTGACAGTAACTTTTAATTGTTGTAAGAACTACACTGTCAGTAGCCATAATTATTCCTATATAATTAGTATAAATTGTGGAACTATCCTGATGTATGAATGTAAATAGCTATTATCCATTTTGTGTTTTGAAATATTTCAAAGTTTAAGCTTGACTTGGTATGAAAGTCTACTTATTGTATGTCCTTTATGTTCAGGTTTGTGATTAAATCGCTCCATATTGTGAGTAGGCTGCAGTGGATGCATGTGTGTGTTCTGCTTGCTTGTGGCATGCACAGGGTAACGTGATGTGAACAAGAAGTGTGTTATGGAACTTTGCTGCTTGGCCACATCCTTTTGTTGGCACAGTCTGGTTTTTGGTCTGTGGTGCATTGTGTTGTTGCCAGTGCTAATATATAGGAGGGAGCAGGAAATTAAGGCAGTTGGGGATAGTACTGCTTATTTCTGCAGCAGCCTGTCTGAAACAGTGCAGCTGGCTTAGCTGTTCTTTTATAGCTTGCAGAGACAAATTACTGCTACTCTCTTGCAGGTAAGGGAAAACATTGTTAAACTTCTAAAAATACACCTGAGCTATTTGCCCGACTGTGTAAGCAACAAAATTTGTTTTTTTAATTAAGATACTCATTACTCAAAACTCTAAATACTGTATATTCTTTATAGATCAAGAAGAAGCGAAAACTTGCCAACCTCGGTCAAAACTTGCTTTAAGGAAATTGCTGAACAGGATTAGAAGCCAAAAAGAGGAGTGGACGTCAAAATGTGAGAAAGAGAATCAAAGTGAATTTGAAACTATTGAATCAGGCACAATTGCTAGTGAAGAGAAACCATTATGTGATTTAGAACTTAACAATGAGCAACAAAAAAATAAAGTTTGTAAAGCCAAAGGTATGTAATAGATACTTGCATGAAAATTTGTTGTGTAGGGGCAAAAAGACTTGTAAAGGGGTGCTGTGACAAAACTGTTTAATGAATTTTCAGTGGTAGTATTTTGTCATGTTGACAGGAAGTACAGTTTTCCTATCTGTACCCGCAAAACATTGTGGATCTGTTGAAATCACAAATAGGAGAGGTTTTTGGTCTTATGTCCAACTTGTCCATTAAGATCTTGTGGAGAACAAAATGTCCAAAATACCTGTCTTACAAATCTCACCCAAATTGTTGTCACACTTGGTCTTCTCATGCTTTAATAGGTGCTTGCCTCCGGAAATAGGATTGATTCTCAGTGCAAAACTGGGCATTGAAGTTCTGTACTTGTTGAACTAGAAAAGCCAGATTCTTTGAAGAGATTCACAGCTAGAAAGGCACAAGATAAGCATGAGCTGCTGTGTGTGGGTTTCGTCTACTTCTATGCAGTATTTTGAAAAGCCTTTTTGTAAAATTGGGATTTATAGCAATTAGACATTCCAATTTCTTTGGTAGCCAAATCATCCTGGGGTTACTTCCCTTTTCTATCCTTTGCGCTCTTCTGTTTAAGCTAGTGCTGAAGTTGGTGATCTTGTATACCAAGTGGGATTTCTGAAGTGATCAAGTTGTGGCATGTCCTTTTGGTGGGGTCTTTTTTGCTTTCATAGGATGCGTGTTTTTTAAAAGACTAGAGGTATTTAGTCAACTTTGTGTGGATATGCCAGCATAACCCCTGGGAACTGGAGAGTGCAGCATGAGTGAAAACATGCCTTGGGGGAAAGTGTGCTGCTATTTGA
Organism: Campylorhamphus procurvoides; assembly: GCA_013396655.1. NCBI lineage: Eukaryota > Metazoa > Chordata > Aves > Passeriformes > Dendrocolaptidae > Campylorhamphus > Campylorhamphus procurvoides. The sequence continues at coordinate 40,194 of WBMV01001669.1, read as the reverse complement.
AGCTAATAGTAATAGTACAGGATTAAGACTTGCTTTTTGTGCCATAGCCAAGTGTTAGGTAATTTGCCCAGAGTGCCTACTTGTTCCAAGAGGTTAAATGTGTGACTTTGGATTCTTCAGGATGATCTTGCTATTGAGTTCCCAAGTAATCAATTAGAAGTCATCTGCAGCCCCATTGCAGCTGGGCCATTGCTGTACATTCAAGAAAGACACACAGTAAAGGGCCATTAAAAACTTAAATAATATAAAAAACTGATTTTCCAGCTTACGGAGACAGGCGGAGTAGGGGGATGGAGATCTTTTCAAGAGCAACTTACTCATTTTTTAGAGATATTGGGAAACTGTGAAGGAAGACGTAAAGAAGATCCAAGGCTCCTTCTGACTGTGATTACAGTTAAATAACATGTATATTTTAGACTCTATGAAAATGCTGGAAAATACAGTTGCAGATGAAAATTCAGTTCTAACCCATCCTGAAGAACAAGCAGCTAAAATCAGAATGGAAGAGGCAGCTAAAATTAGAATGGAAGAGGAGAGACAGAAATGGGTAAGTGTGTCTGTACCTATTACTGTCTCAGTTACGGCGTAAAAAGTGATTTACTGAAGACTTTAAAATGCTTCAGGTTATACAGCAGCGATGGGTGCCTATAACACTTCAATTTTTACTGTAACATTTTCTATACCTTTTAAAAATGATGAAGCTGTAGCTGGAATTTAGAATAGAGTGGAAAACCCTAGTTTCTTAAAATCTAGTAAGTGCTATAGGCAAGGGATGTAACCTTGTGGTTAAATAAAAATCCCAATCGTACAGTAATACCTTTGCTTTATAAAGGGAGGATATAGTCAACAATACAGAACTCTGAAAACTTTACTAACCTGTGCAATAAGGTAGGAAAGTCTAAGAAATTGTGTTTAGAGTAGCAGGAAAAGCATACAATCCTTAAGTAATCTTTTTAAAATTAACTAGCAAGTAAATGCAGAAAGGTTTTTCTGCCTCTGGAAATGCTGCATTTATTATATTTAGAAAATAATAACTTTGTGCATTATTTCATTATATGTATTGTGTATGTGTCTCATTGTATTTTCATTTTTGTCATATCCCTAGTGACCTACCAGCTTTTATGTGGTTATTTATCAGTTAAAAGAAAAAAAAAATGTTGAAACATGGGTGCTAGTGCAGCCTTGAATTGTGCAGTGTAAGGTCAGAAGTAAAGGAGATGAAAACTTGACAAAATAGTAATATTTTAGGGGAAAAACCCCAACTGTGGAAGTGTGGCTACTTTCTTTAGCATTCATTTTCTTCCACAGTGCACCTCACCAGGTGTATGTATTACTGTGTCCACATTAATTGTTCTCAGGTCCAGCTTTTTCCTGGGTGACTCTTCCTAATGTCCCCTTTCAGACTGGCTCATGGAAAGCAGCTGTACACTTCATCTTTGCCAGTATTTTGAAATTTTTCTTTGCTTCCCTTCCATTCTAAAAGCATACATGCTGTTCCTATGTGTGGATCTAAGTGAATTGTAGCTGATAGGTACATAGAAAGAGAATAAAAATAAACAAACTACTTCAAAGGTTTATGTCGTGCTCTCAAAGCTATTTCAGAAGTTTTGTAAGGCTTGAATTAACATTTAAATGTGTTGAGTCTCTAATGAAAAGCTCTGTACAATGTGAAGTAGATTTCTGAAGTCAGTTTAAGAAAAGGACCTCTTTTGTAGTCTCTGGAAAATGGTAATCCATGGTCAGATTCTCTAATTTTATCTATTCTGTTTATTTGAGAACAGATAATAATAAATGGATTCAGGGACTGTTAGAAATATTGAGCCAGTAAAACAAAATTATTCCTCTAAACTTTGGAACTACTTTTAAAGACCTCTTGCAATTTGGAAATGCCTGTCACAGGCAATAGGATTTCTCCTGTAATTTGGAACAAAGTTTTGTGTGTGGTGGCGTGTGTGATTTCTTTGTCATTCAGTTCTAGAGATTCACCCTCATTTTTCTTTTCAATAGAATGAGAAAATAGAGCAACAGAAACAGGAGCAGCTGACCTTGCTTAAACAAATTGAAGAAGAGAAAGCACGCTTGGAGGCTGATTTTCTGAAGATTCAAATGCAATCCTGCTTGGAGGAGGCTAAGGAAAAAAAAGAAGAGGAAGAGCAAGGTCAGCTGGTACAAAGCCACGATCTTCCTTCTACAGATCAGCAGAACCAAATGGAACATGAGGTGTGAAGAGTTGTAGAGAATTGTTTGTAGGTTTTTAATTATTACTATAATAAAAATCAAGAACACCATTTGCCAATTTTAAATTATATTGAGACAATTTTTATTTCTTAAGCTGTGAATCAGAAGTTTGTACATATAAAAGCTTCCTTCTCTAATGTCGAAGCTTATATGTCACATGATACCACTGAACCTTAGAGAATGGCATGAATCTGTGTCAGGGAGGTTTAGATTATATAGAACGAAAAGGTTCTTCACCCAGAGGGTGGTTGGGCAGTGGAACAGGCTCCCCAGGGAAGTGGTCACAGCACCAAGCCTGACCGAGTTGGAGAAGCATTTGGACAAGGCTCTGAGGCACGTGGTGTTACTCTTGAGGCTGTCTTGTGCAGGGCTAAGAGTTGGACTTTGATGACTTTTGTGTGGCCCATCCAGCTCAGGATATTCTGTGATTCTGTGGCTTTGACTGTTGTATTGCCTGTGTCCCAGGGACAGCATGTCTGTTTAAAATGCCTGTTAGTAAAATCTGATTAGAGTCAGATGATTATGCATATACTCATAATGTTTTACAAAAAGGAAAATAAAAATCATAATGGAAAAAACCCCAACCAACCAACCAAAAAAAAAACCACAAAAAAATCTGCCTCTGTTTTTGTCTAAATCTCAGTTACTTAAAGGAGAGGAACCTGTACTCCTCTGAGAACCTCATTGCCTTGGAAGTGCAGCTCTATTGGATCATTGTTCCCTGAGTTTGCTGGATACATTTACCTTTTTAAGCTAAGCTGCTGCAAGCATCTTTGTCTTTGATGGTGTATGCTTGACTTATCAAGAGAGACTGTAGCTGTAGGCCATCTGTTCCAGGAACTGCCTTAGCTTCATTGCCTCAGGCTGAAATCTTACTGATTTCAAGTGGTGTTACAGAGTGACTTCTGTAAACTTAGGAGAAAGAACATACAGCTTAAGGTTGTTGCCATAATAGTCTTTGTGTTAGTTGTGTATGTGCAAACTTAAATTAAAAGTATTTTATTATGATTAGACTGGAAATACTACTGTATCAGAAGCCAGGAGTCTCAGAGAAGAAAGCCATTTACAGACCATTCGTGATTTTCAACAACGCCTTCTACAGCAGAAAAGGTAAATGCCTTTATGAAATGTAAGCCTGTTTCAAAGTAATTTGAATTTCTTTGGTTATGTAATTAATGTTTCTTTTTGCATCACTCTGAAAAGATTTGTGTTTTCTTTCCATTCAGGCTGCACACACAGACCATTGAAGAAGCCAGAAAGCATCTACAGGAGTATCAGAATACACTGAAGCACAGATACTTGTCTACTGCAACACCCCCAAGCTCAATGGAAGCAAAATCAATTCCTTTAAGTCCTGTCTCAGAACCACTCCTACAGAGGCAAAGAATGCAGCCAACACAATACCAGACATTGGAACAAGTTAATGCCCAAGAATATGTGCAGTCGTTACTTCCGTTTTCAGGAACATTGCAAGTGTTGGAAAAACCATCTTCATGGAAACAGGAAGAGCAAATGCATATTTGTCCTGGCAAACCTGTTCAGTTTTCAGAAACATCAACATTGAAGCATGGAGAGTTTCACTTGCCATGTGACTGTCCTTCACAGGAACAGGCAGCAGTGTTCCAAACCTTCAATAATCACATTAGGGAACCATCTCAGTTCCAGTTGCCATCAGAGTTAGTCGTGAAAGATGTCAGTACAATAAGAATGCAACAGGAAGCACGCCAACAACACGTTAGATTTTTGTTGCCTGCAGAAGGTTCCTTTGAGTCTTCAGAAACAGGACACTTTAAAGAGTCGTCTCAGAAGATATCTTACCATCAAACAGAGATAGAAGCTGGAGAAGAGCCTCCACTTCAGACACCCCGCATACCAGCAGCAGAGGGGTCTTGTATAGTTCAGACAGCCTCGGTTGATTCTTTAGCCTGTCAGCAGGGATCTGTAGAGAGCACCTGCAAAACAAGCCCTGAACAACCCCTCAGTCTTTCTAAATCCATGACTTTAGCACATGAAGAATCTAAAGCCCAGAGTGCTGAGGAATTCTTGATAGGAAAATCGGGAGATGGATCTGTTTTAAATTACTCTAGTATACTGAATCTAAGGGACAAAGTGTTGGCCTCATCAGAAAGCATCCAAGCACAGCAGAAGTATTTGAAAGAATTGCAGGAGAAGCTAGATGCAAAAAGAGAAGCTCTTCTTTCTAGGCAGAAAATACAAGAACAACTACTTTTACTGAAGCAAGATAAATTGAAGGAACAGATGAAGAGACAGCAAGAGGTTTTGAAAGAATTTCTGAACAAGCAGGTAAGCTTTATAAATACTTTACATAGGGAATTGTCCAGTAAATGATCAAACTTAAGAGTGAATGCTACCAGTTAGGAAAGTATCCTATGGAATGTTGATAGTTTTAGGTGATTTACCATAATGAAAAGTTTAATTAGGACTTGTGATTTGTAATCAGTTGTTCTTCTCTGTAAGCCTCAAGAGCACAGTTTTTGTTCAGTCTAACAAAAATGCTGTGAACGTCCATGCTTGGTCGCTGAACAAAGCGCCTGTCGAAATTGTTATGTTGTGTGAAGCATCTGCAGGTATAGTCTTAATCTCTATAAATGCAGCTCTATGTGAAAAACAGCTCTATTAAAAATACTTAATATCTGATGGATTATCGTAAGCATCTTGAATAGATTATTTTTAAAGCTTGTCTTTGTGTGTGCACTTGCTAGGAAATTGGTTTCGCAGCTGCAGTCTTGACTTGTAATTTGCTTTTTTCTCAGTAACTGAAGAAAAATCAAAGTTTATTTTTGAGCTTCTGAAGAGCCTTCTTTCTGCCTCGCCTTGTGGGTGTTTTTAACAGAAGCCATCTTAGAAAAATAACTGTTCCCTATACTTTCTGTGTTATGATTTTGCAGTCTTCAAGCATCTAAAACTCCTGAATTCAAGAAACGAAATACTAAAAGCAGACTTTTCAGAAAATGTTCCAGTTAAAAATGCTGAGTTTTCTGATCCAACCTAACAAAGGCCTTGAAAATGTAAATAATTGTGGTTTAGCACGTTAGGTTTGTCAAGCTAAATAAAACACCTATACTCCAAATGTTTTTGTGAGCTAAGAAAATCTGTCTGGTATCTTGCATACTTGAACTGTTTTCTCAATACGTTCAGTATTATTCTGCATGGAGCATACACACAAGAAAATACTTGTTTCATAAATGAATATAACCTTACATACGCTTCCTTCCTCCCCTTCTAAGGTGAGACATACATGCCCAAATGAAGAACAGACAGAGAGACAAAAGCCTGACTGGATTAATAGAACTGAGTTTTTCCAAGTCTCAGAAAACTGCCAGGTAGAGAATTGTGGCAGGAATAAATTTCATGGAAGTGAAATGATTTCGGAGTCCATTGGTTCAGTTGAGCGAACCGGTAAGGGTGTGTGTTACATTTAATTGTAATCTCTTCCAACTCTCCAGGTTAATTTGATGCATATATGTATGTATATAATTGCAACATACAAAACTTTGTTTTACAGAGAAGTCTGAGAAAGTTTTCTGTAGAGAACAAAAATGGAGATCTTCCAAACCACCTGTGACAAAAGTCAAGTTAGGGCTTGGTTTGGAACAACATGAACTTAGTGTTATACCAGAGATAGACACACCGAAGAGTTGCAACCTTTCTTTTACAGGTAATATACCAAATATATCATAAATGCTACTGTTACAAAAAGTGGATTGGAGGAATTTAATCTTTCCTGAAGAATCTTTGAGAAGATTGATTATGAAATAATAGCTGATACAGTTGCCTCTTTTAAAGTATAATTTATATAGTGAGTTGTAGTTCAGAACAGTTTAGCCTGTCAGTGTCTGTCTAGAAAAATGTAATTTAAACAAAATTTCACCAGGAAAAGAAAATTCATAGTTGTTCCATGACCTAGGTTCCCTGTTCGTTTTTCTGTTGGGCAGGGTCTGTATTAATAGGCAGTTCTAGTGTAGTTGTAAAGAAAAGTTGGTAGATGGTGTTTAGTGGTTTAGCTTTCAGGCATAGTGAGAAAGTGACTGCGAAATTTTTCAAATAAGGAGTTAGTATCAAGTTTCTACAGAAATTTTTAGACCATCTTTTTTGGGGTTTTGGTTTCTTGGGGGGGATTTTTGGATTTTTTTTTGTGGTTTTTGTTTCTTTGTTTTGTTCTGTGTTCCAAAACACTCCTTATAAAAAAATTTTTGAGAGCAACTACACAAGCAATTATCATTTTATAAATGTATTTGTTATAGTCTGTATGCAATGCTTTGTAATTCTGTGTAAGGAACATTGATTACCAGGTACAACAAACTGATGTTTTCTAAAAGTAAACATTTAATTTTCTTTTTTTTGTAATGTCTCTTCATATGTAAAATTTAATGCATGTTTTACAAAACTTTTAATGTTGTGCCAGTGTCCTTAAAAGGGCCAAACAGAATAATCTGAGCAATTATAGGCATATCAGGCTGGCATTCATCTTGAGCAAAATAATAAAACAGCTGTTATGGGACATCTTTCAATTAAAGAAAAGTAATTAATGCTAGTTGAGATCAGTTTATGCAGAATAGTTCTTGTAGGATCAATTTCTTATCTTGATTAGGCAGCAAGTTTTGTTGGTGAAAGTCTTGATTGAAGAATATGTTGTTAAAAGCCCTTGCTTTAGTAACTTACACTTAGCTCTATAATCCCATTATCATCATCTCCAGATAATTTATTCTTACATTATCAAACCATTGATCATGGTAGGTAGTAAAACACTGAGATTTGTATTGGATTGGGTAGCCAAAAAGGGCTGTCGTGTGGGCTGGGGGAGAAAAGAAATCTCTAAACGAGAGAAGTTATATGACTTCTGTATTTGAGAAATCACTGAAAGTTTTGGTGGATTTGCTGTGTGGGAAAATTTGATTTTTTTTTTTTAAGAAATACTTCAGTGGAGCTAGGAATTGTTTTTTGAGAAGTCTATGACCTGTATAATCTTTCAGCCTGTATAATCCGTAGACTGTGATGCAAAGTTGTTTACGGACCTGATAGGGCTAATTTCATTACAGTGGAGATTGTACAGATTCAGCAGGTTGTTTCTATAGACTGGAACGTGCATCTTTAATGCTCCTCATTAAGTGCAAAACACTTCATTTTTATACCTAAACTGATTACGAATATTTTGAATCCACATAAAACAGATTCTGGTGGTGGAGAACCTTCTCCCATTTCAACCACTGCGGAGTTCGCTTGTGTGAGATGTTACAGTCATACTCTTCGTGAAGGCAACTTACCTTTGAGAATAGCAAACTATGAGGAACAAACTTCTGATGGAAGTCCAAGGCAAGCTAAACCGTCAGGGAGATTATTACAAGAGTTGCTGATGATGACAGCTGAAACTTCATATGATTCAGGTGAGGAAATCCTCTTCCTTCAAGGATGTATGAATTCTGTTCAGCAGTGCTGATTTTACTGCTGTTTATTTGTAGAATATGACCTGACTTGATAAAGGACCTGCACTGCTATTTAAATCTGTTGAATTTCAAGTGTACTTATTTCAAGTGTTTGAATAAGCCCATGTCTCAGAATAAATGAGCTTTTATCATTTTTTACTATTTACTTTTTACCATGTTAGTAACCAGCTCCCACTGCAGTACAGTTCATTGCTAGTCAGCAGTTTCTTATCCAAGGCATGTGCTTTTGATCTCCAACTTGTAGAATTGTCTGTAAAGGTTTGCAGTTGTACCAGGTGGGAACCTGTTTTGAGCAGGCCACACAGACTACTGGTGTGCCTGAATCAGTACCCAGTGATGCCTTGTATTGACGCAAATTAATGCTTAAAAAGAACTCTGGAGTGTTAACATGCTTATAGAGATGTCCACTGAAAGATCAGTGTATATAAGAAATTACTGTTAAAATATAGTTGAGACAAAACATAGAAGGCCGAGGTCATCATCAAGATCAAAAAAATAATTTGAAAGAATCATCTATTAGGTGTGAGAGACAAGAAAATTGAGAATTGGAGAATATCTCAAGAGTGACCTGTAAGGCTCATTGAATCCAACTCCCTGCTCCTCACAGGATTACCTAAAACTAAACCATGTGACTAAGAGTATTGTCCCATTGCTCCTTGAACTCTGATGGACCTAGTGCTGTGATCACTGCCCTGGGCAACCTGTTCCAATGGCTGACCAGCCTTTTCCTAATGTCCAACCTGAACTTGCAGCTTCATTCCATTTTCTTGTGTCCTATTGCCCTACTTAGTGAGAGATCATTATTTTGTGTATGCAATTCTTACTTGATTAGAAAGTTCTGACTACCAACTCACAATGCATTAGCCTAGACTCTCAGCTTGTAAGCCTAGCGCCATGCTGAAGTTAAGCCAGACACCTGGAATTTTCAATTAGCTGTCACAGGTCTCTCTCCTGACTAGGAAAAGTCTGTTCATACCCAGTATTGGTATCTGAATTCCAGACTTGTCAATTTTACTTCAGTGTTTTCTAGTAGCCATTATATGCTTTTTACACGCTCCATTGAGTATGTCAAAAGGAAAAATAGTGCAATAATGTAAGGATTACTTCGACTGTGTTCTTGTCTGTTTGTCCATGAAGAGCTTTTATTGAACATCACACCTTTGAGAGGTTAGACCGTGTCCAGACATGACAAAGTCTGTATTCATAAAATAAAATAAGTTGTTTCAGTTATCAAGAAAAAAGATTTTGTTAAAGTGTCTTGGGAATTTTCCAATTAATTTTATTACAGGGACATTGAAACCTACCAAACATATCATGGGTAACTTGACTGGCTTTGTAAAAGGACAAAAATGACTAGTCTTAGGTAAATATAGTGAGTTCCTAAGTTTCTCAAGTGACTGGCCTAACAACTGGATGTCAAGGCTTTTACTTCCTACTGTTTTTAACCTGTCTATGCAAATCTAGCTCATCTCTCCAGTCTTTTAACTCAAAAGCTCCAGTACTTTAAAATTGCAATGCGCTTGCTTCTCTTCCAGTTTCCTGCATATTGAAATGCAGTTTATTGTCACTGTAGTTGAAAAATACTATGTCTGACTTACTGGGAATTGTTAGACAGAGTTTGTAAAACACTGACTGCCGGAATTTGAAGCTCATTACAAGGTGACAGCATTGCATGGTTCAGGAGAGTTTTCAGTGTCTGCCTAAAACAAACACATTACTAGAGCTGCAGAGGAGTTTGCAGAAACTTGGCAGCATTTATATGCACATCATTACAAGCAGTACAGCTATGTAGTGCACATCTCCTGGTTTCACTACAAATTTCACCAGTGTCCCTAATCTTTAACTGTTCATTTAGTTTATGTTGAGACATCATTTCTGATTCAATCCGATTTTGCTTGGAATTGAAGTTGTTTTGAATAAGTATGTATAAGCTCATTTTCTTTCAGCTGCTTTCTTTATTTCTCAGAGTACTCCTTTTGAAGTGTATCTATATTTAAACTTAAATTATCACTAAAGAACTTTTAACAATATCTGAAGAAAAGGCTTGTGTTTTTGAATAAGTTGGAGAAGCATTGCTAGAGCAGCTGTTAGTGAATTAATATAAAGTATCTTGGTATAGTGTCTTTTTACATTAGAGAATATTATATATGAACAGTACACTGGTTTATGTAAGAGGATTAGTAAACTTTATTTGAATATCTATATTAAAAGAAAAAAAAAATCCCAGAGCTTTCTGTGATTGTGTATAAGAGGACTCTCCTCTTGAGCAGTTCAACAACCAAACTGCTAACAATATTTTTATAGGCTGTGAGGCTCCCTTTGATACATTCGGTAACTAGTGTGGTATTTCAGCAAGAAAATCTACGGTCCCTTGCACTTTAAATATAAAGTTTCTGAAGGGGAAGTTTGAGGTGTATTTTAGGTTATTGCTTATGATATTAACTTGGATTATTTTTTGGTTTTTTGAATATTTTTTTGTTGAACTTGATTCTAACCAGGACATGTTTGCAGTTTTCCCATGTTTTCAGTATGTAATTGTATCTCTAAAGGTGAGAGCAAGTGAGTGCTTTCTCTGTGTGGTCTTCGAACTTATTCTTAGAAGTTACATTCTTGGTTTCTGCCTTTGACCAAATAATGGAAGGCTCTACAGCATAGGAGTTGTGTTGCTTTCATGATTGCAGAACCACTAGGTGTGCACAAATTCTGTTAATCATTACTTACATTTGAAATTGCTTTTTCAAAGTAAACATTAAAGATAAAAAGTAAAATGGTAAATCTGCTTGGATGCTTTATCAACAAAAGTGGCTTTCCTTTGATATGAGACTTGTTCTTGGATAACAGGCAAGTTTTTTAAAAACGTCTATAATTAGCTGCTTTTCTTTCTTCCAGTTATTACAGGAAGAAAGACAACTTTAACCCTCTCAAATCTAGAGGCAGACATGTCTAAATGTTAAATGTCTTAAGGACTTAACTGTGATGGTGGTGAGACACTAGAACAAGTTGCCCAGAAAAGTTGTTAACGCCTCATCCCTGGAAGTGTTCAAGTCTAGGTTGGATGGGGTTTTGAGCATGGTGTATGTCTTTACCCATGGCAGGGACGGTTGGAATTAGATGGACTTCAAGGTCTCTTTCAGCCCCTTAGCTTTCTATGATTCCCTGCTTAGGTGGTTAGGGAAGGATGTGAATCCCTGTGCTCAGTATTGAGCTACAAGTGCTCCACAGAGTGATCAGTTGTCTGCAGCCAGAGAGGACAGGTAACTGCTAAAGTGATGTTGCAGTAAGTGACACCAGGGAGGCTAAAATCTGAATTGCTCTCTTGTACCATGCCCCTGATGCATGATAAGATGAGTTGGGGACTTTGGACGTTTGATATTCTTTCCAATCCAATTTGGTTAGAGTGGGCTAATAACTTCAAATTGTAATAGGGAATTCCAGAGTAACCCTGCAGATGAAACAGACAGTTTGATGGCATAGGCCTAATTTCCTTAGGAAGTCAGCCTGATACTAGTGAATAGATTTGATACATACATCTTTTTCTCCGTTCTCCTTCATTACATATCTATATGCTGGTGTCTTTATTTGTCCTCAGCAGTTCCCTTGGACAGTGTTCCAGATGTGAGTACCTTAGTGCATTGCTACACTGTACAGAGATGTTATTATTCCTAGCAAGATAATTTTTTCTGTGACCCAAGCTAACCTAAGATTTCAATTTATTTTTAGTAATCCCACATATTTGTCCATAATTTATTATTTTGACAGATTGTCTTTTCCTTTGCCACTTCAGCAAACTATCATGGAGTACATATTTTTTGATTTGTCTACATGATTGGACTTGGACTAATCACTGGTTTTATATTGTCTTTGCTGAGTGATTTGTTCTTTGGTAATTTGTCTTTCAAATTGCACCCTAAGTTAATGCTGTGATTTTACTGTGTTTTATGTTGGTGAAAAAAAAGCAAAAACAAAAAAACCAGCATTCTAGATATTACAGACTCAATTTTTAAATACAAATTCTTTTGTCACAATGTGGTGGCCAGGAGGTTAAAACATGATAGTCCCATACTGATGTCAGGATGCTGAGAGGAAAGAGAACCTGGCACTATTATTTTGGAGGAAGGAGAGAATAATGAAACCCCCTCTTTTATGAGACACCAAACGTAGGATTTTTAAGGATATTAATTTAATAAAGTCATGAGATATGAACATGTATTTTTTAATGAAATAATTTTGTTTGTAGCATGAAATTACTACTGTTCATCCCTTGTATTAATATCACAAGAACAATGCAGGTTATTAGAGTATAGTAAAAAAAAAAAAAGATTACAGTAACAACAGCAAAGCCATGTTTCATTCTGCAAAGCCAAAGCATGATTTTAGAGCTCTTCCTGCCTGCTCTGCACAGAGCAATCAGAGTAGTTAGAAATTTTAGGAAGGCTGGTCAAGGAGAACCACAGATTACTGATTAAATTGGTGGTACGGTGGAGCAAAAAGTGTGTTGTAGGTGAGAAGAAAGTGGTTAAGGATGGGCAAAACTGATGCCCAAAGAGTCAGGCCAGCAGCAGTGGAGTGTTACTGCCCTCTGGTGTGCCATAAAACATTGCTCACTATGAACTTGAAAACTGCTTTTTGTTCCTTATTGCTTCTGTTATGTTTGTGTTCAGCCCAGTCACAGGATTCTCAAGTGTCTCAGGATTCACCAGTGCTTGCTGCTGAAGCTGGGGAGAGAGTTACAACACGTTCTGGACCATCATTCAGACTTGATAATATGGTTCGTCAAATCAAAATAATCATATAACATAAATCACTATTTTGTGATGTAATTTTTCTTTCTCATATTGAGGGAATAAGATTGGGAGCACTGTTCTAGGTGCAGCAGCATAACAAGCACCAATTAAAGAGCAGTAACCACTGTGATTGACCTGCTGGCTCTATTCCTGTTCACACAGCACAGGATGCTGTTTGTTGCCCCTCTGCTGTCAGGGCACACCACGGGCTTACATTCAGCTTGCTGTCTGATGAGGTTCCTGGGCCCTTTTTCACAGGGCTGCTCCCAGGCAGGCCCCAGCTGGAACTGCATGGGCTTCTTCCTTTCCAGATGCTGGACTTTGCATTTGCCCTTGCTGAGTTTCACACGTTTCACACCATTCCTCTAAGCCCAGCCTCATGAGGTCCTTCTAGATACTAGCCCTGTTGTTCAGTATATGTCATGGTCCTCCCACCTTAATTTATCTGCAGACTTGATAAAAGTGTGTTACTTCCCCCTCTAGGTCATTGCCAAGGGTGGTTTTTTTATCTATGTCATTTAGTTTTCGATGTTTTGTGTATATGTTCCTCTGAGATCTACAATTCTACTGAAGTGGGTCTGTGATGAGAAATAGCCAAATCTGACCACCAGAAGATAAAACAGTCTTCAGGTGTCATGATTTGTATGCAGTTCTGAGAGGCATTATAATAGGTGTGTGTGTGTCTGTGTGTGTGGGTGGTGAGGGGGAGAGGGTTGTTGGGGAGGGATGTTTCTGGGACATGGGTTGTGAATGTGCTGTACTGAGCAAGGATGAATCTCTATTTGCCTGACTGTGCAAAACATGAAGGCTTCTACACTTGAACTGAGCTCAGAATGAATTGTCTGGGTTTGAAGCTTTAATTTTGGCCATCTGAGTACATGGTAATTGGTGTGTTATTTCATCCCAGAAAGTACTAGGTTCAGAGGCTTTAGTGCAAGGAATACCCTGTGATTTAACTTCGACAGTTTCCACTGGGAGCTTTTCAACTAGTGAAACGTTGGATGAAAGCCCTGTTGGCATGGGTAAGCGCTTGGGTTTTTTTCTTGTAAAAGGAAACTTGTGTTTTCCCTGCATTTTATGGCAGAATGGGTCTAACTCAGTGAATGCAAGTTCTTCTGAAATAGGCTGATGTCAAAATTCACTTAAAGTTTATTAATACATCCTACAGAGTTGAACATAACCAGAATGGTTTGTTAAGTGCTCATGATTTTTTGTTTTTATAATTCACACTATAATACCTCTGCTTTGGCAAAGAATATTTTGAGTTTATTAAGCAACTGTAAAACTAGCAATTTTCTAGTGGCAATTTTTATTATACAAATTATCTTCAAATGATAAAAATTTACTAATCAGTATATATCATGGATTGTTACAGAGCTATGACTTTTGTCTTGCTCTTAAGAGAATTGCTCCAGTATCTGCTTGTCACCATAGTAATTCTTAATCACTTTTTTGTGAAAATGTCATTTGAATGCCATATTGACCTTTAATAGTTTTCTGGGAAACCATAACATGTTCTTACCTTGGTCATATTAGCTTTTCATAAAATCAAAAGCAATACCTTTATAATAAATATATTTAGTGGCTCCTGGTATTATTACTTGTGAACTTGGGAAGTGAGTTTGAAAGTGATTAGATAGTGACCTGCGGATTTATTTGCTGTAAGGCTTAATATTGTGTTAATCTGATACCTGATTTCTTATGCAACGTATGTGTATATGAGTTACTCTGTGTTTATAAATCAGTTTTTGAAAAATACAGGTTTTTTGCAGCCTGAGATTTCAGTGGCTCATTTCAACCCTAATGATGTAACATAAATTTCATAACTCCTGTGACAAATCTGTGTTTTATTGATGTGACAAAGGTAAAGCAAATTCTAACATAGTTTGCTTGTAGATTTTCTTCTCCACTGTTTTCTAGTTGTAGAAGAAAAAGAGCAAAAGTTTTGTTTATTCTTCATGAGTGAATTTTTCAAGTCTCATTCTGTCTTCACCATACACTCAATGCTTGGTAATGACCTTTTCTGATAGCTTTGTGTAATTCTTCTGTAAGCACATAGGCATAGAAGGGTTGGTGTGCAAACTAGGAACATGATTTTGGTTGTTTTGATCACTCAGGTTTCTTGTGTTGGTATTAAGCAATTTCTGTTTAAGCATGAATAAAACTATTGCACAGTGTCATACTCAAGCTCACACTAAAGGATCGACATGTTTATATGCAGTAGGAGGTAAAGATATGCTAGCTAGCATAAAATAGCATTTTATAATTTCAGTATTTCCTAAGTCTACATTCTGTGAAAGTGCTAAGCTGTACTGGCTGCTACCTAATTAGATCAACTTGCATTTATGAAAATGTGTGGTAAGATTGATACGAGCATTGACAGGAGACAAAGAAACAAAACCTTAGAACTCTATGAATATTTCAGCATATTAAACACTGTCTTTTCAGATGATGTCATGTAAGTCATTTATTTGAAAAACTGAATATCTAACTTCTTATTTCAGGATTGTCTTCTGATAGTATGAAACATGGAGTTTTGAGAGAAACAGCAAGCTCCCCTTGGCACTCCTTGCTGCCTTTAACCTTGCAGCAGAGGCAAGAGAATTTATCTGGAGCATCTAAAACTCAGTTGTGTGAAGGAGAAATGTACTTTTGTAAAGAAGGTCAGACACAGCAGATCCCAGGGAAACATACTGGGAACTTGAACTCTTACTCAGAGGACAATACACATTTCCAAGGTATTTGCTATTTTTATGGCATTTTTATGCTGCACTCTCCTCATATAGAATGAGGAGTTTACTTGGTGTTACATGTTGGTCTGTATTATTTATATTCAACTTACATTTTAAAGTCAATAAGGATTCTATGTGCAAGAACTCAATATTCTCATGTTCTTCATCCTTCGTGTTAGGTATATGGTCATGAAACATAATCTAGTGCAGAAAAAAAAGATAGTCTGAATGTGTCTATCTCTGTGCAACTTCCTGCAACCGTGGCTGGACTGTTTGCTACCTGTGCCATTTTTATCACTTGTTTATGCACAACTTTCACTTCAGAAAGACAGACAAATAATGTGTAATACTTCGTTGTTCACATGGGGCACACAGTTGATGAAACAATGATTAACAACAGATTGATGGGGGTCCTGTGCTCTAGAAAAATGTAACAATTCATGAAAGTTAAGAACATTGTTACTAGCTATCATGAAGATAATGCTAGTGTTTTAATTCAAATCACTTCCTCCTGGAATGTTTGAAAACCTGGAATCATGTATAATTATAGATTAATCTAGACCAGGAAGGACTTGGGGTTATGTGGCCCAAATTCTCCTTCTTGCTCACAGCAGAGCAAACTCAGTTTGCTTAAGGCCATGTCCAGGCAAGTTCCCAATATATCTCCAAGGACAGAGATTCTACACACCCATTAACAACATTTTAATAACTTTTTTCTTTTCCTATTTTTTAAATTTCTTTTAATTGTATCCAACAAGAATTTCCTGTGTCTACTATCTCTTTTTCTTTCACTATTTTCATGAAGACTGACTGCATTTTCCTTAAACTGAAAGAGGGTACATTTAGATTAGATATGAGGTAGAAATTCATCACTCTGAGAGTGATGAGGCACTGGAAAAAGTTTCCTGGAGAAGTTTTGGATGCCCCATCCCTGGAAGTTTTCAAGGCCATGTTGGATGAGGCTCTGAGCAACCTGCATAGCGGAAGTTGTCCTTGGAGGAGGATTGGAACTATATGATCCAACCAAAATAATTCTAGGATTCTCTATACTATGTCTCTTAGGAGGTAGTAGGCAGGAGAGAATTTTATACCATTTCCCCCACTTCTTAAGACTGAACAAACTCAGTTATTTAGCTTTTCTTTGAACATCGTGCTACACTCATCCATTGATCATCTTTGTGGGTCTTCGTTGGTCTTGCTCTGCTTTGTCAATGAGTTTTGTACTGAGAAGCCCACATTACTTCTGATGCAACCTCAAACGTGTTGGACAGAGAACTTAGACTTCATCTTTTCATTAAAAAAAAATAAAAATTGAATCAGCGTAGCACTTTCTTACTGCTTTTTATACCAGCATTGTATCAGAGTGAAAGAATGGGATGCTATAAAAATTTTGGTTTTACAAGCTTGTATTTGTATACCTGGAGAATTCTAAATACTTTATTTACTGCATATAGAAACAACGTGTGATATCGGGGCTGTTTAGAGGGTGTGGGTGGTGGTGTTTGTTTTTAAATTAACCTCTTTGCTTACAGCTCTAGCAGCTGAGCTTTATTTTCCAGAAATGGAGGGACTTTTTCCAGACTTCCATCACCAGCTCTTTCAACCTCTGGAACCAAGTGTTGACTTGGATACATCATCATCATGTTCTCAATGTGAAATTTCACAAGACAGTAGAGAATTTAGCAAGGTACTACAGAAAAACTCTGGTGGAGGAAATACTTTAGCTTTTTACTTCTCGCACTGTTTTATGTAGAGGAAATGCAGCAGTATGTTTTGATATACATAGAGCTGGAAGTGGTTTTGCTTGTTGTAGCAGAAATGTAATTTAAAAATAATCCCTGTAACTTTGTCCTTGATATTTCTGAGAAAATTACTTTTATTGTTTTTTTTTTTTTTTTCTTAATGCCACTAGTCTTCAAAGTTTTCAACAAAAAGTCCGGAGACATTTACCTTTCTGGAAGTGGGAAGCTCTGGTCTGAATGTGCAAAGAAGCAGTCTGCCTTGTCTTGAAACAAACGGGCGAAACAACATTCCATCAGAAGAGTCCATTACAGAAAATGTTACTCCAGGTATGTCCAGTGTAGTCAGATCAGTGCTTTCAAATTCAGCCAGTATGTAAATAACAACCCTTAGGATGGATTTGCCATGTTGAAACAGAGACAGATCTCTTTACTTCTCTCAGTCCTGCTTTGAAATGTGTTAACTCTGCTTCTGCTCTCACACAGTATCCTCCACCACCTTTAATGGGTAGAACTCCTAAATTCTGTGAAGTTTGATTTCCTCAGCAGTTACGACTTTGATCTAAAAGTTGACCTGTTTAGTCAAGTCACTGTAGTGGATATTATGGTATTTATTCCTTCCTTCTGCAGTAATTATGTTAGTGAAGAAATACCTACTCTGGCTGAAACTGTCAGTTTAAGTCCTTTTCCTAATTTTTTTCATGCAGAGCCATTACCTTTTAAGTTTCATGAATTTACAGAAGTTCCAAAAATTGATAGAAATTTTTTGAGATGCATGTGTTAGAATCTTTCTGAATTTACTCATTTGTCTTCTATATACATTGTGTTCTTCAAGAAACAATTTAATTTTCCTTTCCCCCTGTTAAGTCACAGCAATACACTGCACACTGTGATATTTGATCTGATTGCAGAATTACTTAATCTCTACAAAATAATGGGGGGGGAAAGAGAGGAAGAAAGGAACTTTGAAGTTAAAATGTTAACGTAGCAAATTAGAAGTTTATGATTCTACAGCAGCATTACATTAATTGTAGCTCATAGCAGGAAAAGTATTTTTAATGTTTTGCAGTTGAATTTAAATTAACTTGGTATTTCATGTATTCTAAAGCAAATAAGCAATCTGAAATTCTAAATGCAATTAGTAGCAATCTTAATATTTCTGAAAACCGTATTTACCAAGAATCAGTTGTTTTCAGTGTTCTAAGGTGCTCTACAGAAAGCTGAACAGTAACAGGAAATGCAGCACAATATTTTAAGTAATAGATAGCTGTATTTATAATGTAAGCATTCCCTGTCAATTATATTTGTGATTTGCATATATAGACACAGTTTTTGAACACGCACATTAATGTTAAAGCTGCAAGCAACTACTCAGGGACTGTTATACTTTTCTTTCTCTCTAGCTGGCAGTTGCTGGTACAAGGAAATATGAAAGTAGTAAAAGAAGCTAAGAAGAGGTTTTACACTTTAAGACTGTGACTGTGGTCACAGCAACTAGGATTTAGGAAGTTCTCTTCTTCAAAACATTCTATTTCTAAATTACTTACTGAAGCAGTCTGTGCTTTAAGTGTAACTGCAGCACCTCCCCATCTCTCAAGTGTTTTTATAATCCCAAACCAATTACTGTTACCCATGTAAAACTAGATATTTGTGTCAGAGAATGCAAAAAAAGTGTTTAAAACAGACTGTTAAAGGTTTCTGTGGTACATGTTGGTGTGTATATAAAGCCTAATTATAGCATGATGCTGGAGTCTGTGTAACCAATTTAATCAAACTTAGGTCAGAGGCATATTTTAACAAAAAAAAATTATTAAGCAGCCCTGTTGTTTGTTTGGCACATGCTGTACTGCTGAAATGCCTCTCCAGTGATTTTAAAATGATACAAAATCCTTCTCTTTTCCCAGCCTCTTCTAAGGAGAAAAGGTATCTTGACTTGTATGCATAGATCCTGAAGGAAGGATAATTTAGGGTGCAGTGCTGTAACTTGTAGGAACAGAAGAGTTTCTGTGATAGTGTTTTGGATCATTTTCTTTGTGTTTTAGAGACTCTGTTGGAGGCACAAAAGGGACTTAGAGGACTTCATTTGCAGAGTATAAATTGTAAAATGTATTGAGTTTGTGTCGTTATGTCAGCACCATCACAAAGTCCGTCCATCCCTAAACATGTTTTAAGAAGTGACCAAAAGTGTTGTTGCTCAAAATTTTGTGTACAGTGATGAATCATTTTCTGTAATTTTAATGGTACTATGTTTGAGGAAACTTGGCAGACTTTCTTAAACAAAATGTTTCTTCCTATTTACTAGACCTTTTGTTACACACTACTGGAAAGTCTTATTATGGAGAGACTTAAAGTGGAAATTCTGTTTTGTTAGCAAGAAGTTTAACTTTTGACAATTTTTGAAACAGGATCTGAGGAATCTTTTCACCCACTTCAATTAGACTCTGCTGTAAATGATATCTCTCAGAATGCTGATCAGCCAGTGGATCGTAATGCTGTATTACAGAGATCTTTTGAACAAGCCCCTGGAATTGAAAATGAGGGCCATGAGAACTATATTTCACCTGCAAGAGAATATGAAGAACTGTCAAGAAGTATGGAATGTATTAGTCTCCAATGTACAGTGGAAGATCTGCGAAATGAAAGTCTGATTCCACTGGAAGAGCAAAAATCATTTTATCAAGTAGATACCACACCAGTTACAAGAGATGAAACTTTCCCTCAGCACTTATTAAAACAGACTTCTGAAAAATTACCTTTGGAGGCATTTGATAAACATGTGAAGCCTCCTAAGAAATCAGTTTCTGTACATAAAGTAAACATTGCTGTGGAGCCGGATTCTCAGTGCAATATCAATATAAAGGAGCCAGATCAAAGCTTTCCAGAAGGACAGGAATGTTTGAGCGTTCTCAGAGAAACCAGTTTGAAAGACTCAGACATCCATTTGCATGCTGTTGTACAACAAAACAGTTCTTTCCTGGAAAGACATGAAGAACCTTCTCATTCCGTGCCCAGAAGCTCATGTTGTATTCCAGTCTGGGTGAGTAAAACAGATTTCCAAAAGCAGGGTTTTTTGTTGTTGCACCAAGTTATTTTAGACTTCTAGTATCTGAAAACCTGGCCGATACTGGATTTACAATTCTGGTTCCTGTTTTCTGGACTTTTGCCTTACTACTTCTTTCAGATCATAGCACTGAAATAATTAGCAGTAGCTAAACTGAGCTGAGTTCCCAGCATGGTTGGAGGAGCTACTGAATCCCTCTCTCTTACCATCAGTTTGCTTATGCTTGGTTAATTTATTTACTTGGTTAATTTATTTACCTGTGACACGTAACAGTTACCTCACTGAACAACCCCTGCTCCCCTTTAGAAGCCTGAAGGAGGTAAATAAATTAACCAAGCTTAAGCAAACTTAAGGGAAATAGCTGTGTAGCTTTAAAAAAAGGTTGCCCTAGACCTAAATAATTTAAACCTGAGGGGAGTGGAGGAGACGTGGAGTTTTTGTTGTTTGGTTGCTTTGGGTTATTTGTTTCCGTTTTTTGAACTCTGATATATGAGTGCCCTTTTAGTATTTCTTGTACTGCTTGGGGCAGATTTTCTTTTCCTGTTGAATGAGCCTCTTCTTTCTGACAATAGGTGTTGCTACTGCTGGAAATATTTTTTTGTTTTTAGTTTTTCTGTTTTTACACTGATGTATAATTTATTTTCTAGGAGACTGAATCAGGGCGTGGTATTATGGAAGAACCAGAACTCACTCTGATAAGCTCAAGTGACATCAGTATTGCAGAATCAGACATTGAACATATTAACCAAGAGAAAATTGAGGATAAAATCAATAACCCAGCATGTGTGGGTCAGTCTAAATGTAATATTTTTACTGAGGTGAGCATTATTTAATGTAATTCTGATTTTAACTTAGTATTAATCATAATAAAGAGAGGCCCCACTGTAGCAGTTAATCCACTGTTGCAAAACAAGAGAATGTGGGGTTACCTGAGTTTAGTAATTGCTTGGATCATCCTGGTTTGATGTTATGTTTTCTGGATAGATCTAATAGATCTTAATTTTGGGCTATTCCTTAGAATCACTGCCTTGTCATAGTGGTGTAGACAGAGTTTGGAAGACTTGCTGCAAGAAACAAACCATCCTACTGGTGTTTGCAAGACTAAATTGTACCCCATTAGTTGAAAACTTAAGGAGGTGAGAACATGGGACATAATAAGAAGGAAGAATCCCCTGTGTAGAAGATGGAGCCATAGCAAGCTCACAGGGCAGTTTGAGGTTTATGGGGAAAACAATCAGCTCGTCATTGCCACGCTTAATTAGCCTGGGGTGTGCTTTTTGCTGTTTGCTTATATATAGCAAAGGCTGTAAATTGCAGAGGGGCTGGGTTGTAGTGAGACAGTAATTTGGGTGCTGAAGCAATAGTGTAGGACCAAGTAACCTGTGTCAGTTAGATGAACAGATTAGACAAAATCATGCCTTAATTGCAGGAGGCATCTAGAGGAGGTCCTGAAAGTGTCTAAGGATGGGTTTTTATAAAGTAATGGATATGTGGGTGAGGTGGAGGTTGGCAGCGGGAGGCTGTATTGCTGAAGTGGGTGTTACCTCTCACTGAGAAAGAGGGAAGAGACGAGTGGGAAAAGTGTAATGGGGGAGAAGTAGAGGGAACAGTACAAAATGAAAACAAATGGAATTATGCAGCCCTGTATTAAGAACAAGCAGTTGAAATCTGGTGGGCAAAAATGTTCTTTAATGGATTTTTTTTGTTGTTTTAAAATGTTTTTAGAAAATAGCTTTTTCTTATTTTTTTACCAAGAGCTATTTCTGATTTTTCCTTGCATCTGCTATAAAGGCAAAAGAATGTCTTTGATTTGCATTGAGTGTATGCTAGTGGCACAGTAGTACTGCTTCACTCAAATTTGTGGTATATTTTAAGCACTTCCAGCCATTGATTCCTTTTGAAACAGGAGAGAGAATTTTTACCACTAGCTCCAGATGCAGATTATTCGGCGTTTGTAAGGCCTGACAGCTCTCCCAAAGCTCAGAGTCCCAACAACAATCACTGTCCATCACATCAGACTGCAGGTAATTATGTGTAATTTCAATACACTGAAGCCGAGATAAAGAGATGCAACTTTTTTTAGTATTAAAATAATAAATAAAAGACTCCTCTCATCTGGAAAACTTCCTAGAGCTGCTTTTACTTAGGCAAATACATCTTGCTGTTCAGGCTTTCTTTGTAGTATATTTGACCCAGGTTTAGTGCATGTCATACTGGTTGTTTCTTTCTGTGCCAGGTTATCTTCCATGGAAGTTCATAATATCTTACACTACACTTGTTTTTGTATTGTAATGACTTAATTTTGAAAAATTCTATATTGTTTAGTGATTTGTTGTCATAGTTGCACCTTCACTTATTTCTCATTGTTAGTCCCCCAAGCCCTATAGCCAAAGAAAGTCTTCTTTGGTTTTTATCTATTCTGATAATAGCATGGAACAACAGTAAAATGCTATTTTTTTTTCCTGAGGAGAAAGACAGGAATTGACAGAACTTGAACTGTGTTAGGGATTTGTCAGGTCTTTGATATGCTTTGAGACATCAAGATGCTTTCCATGTCACAGCATTTGTCTCAGCAGACCTGCTGACCATTAATGGATTTCATAGGTGTGAAGTGTGGCCTGTTTTGCAAGATGCGTCATCACTCACAATGCCATTCCCCTAGTGCCATTTACAAAAGTGGTCAAGCTCAGCATTTTAGAAGTACACTGAAATGCATGACTTACTGCTCATTGTTAACAGTGAGAAATACTGAGACCTTCCTTTTCCCTCACAGTGATGCAGCTGGAGTTTACAGCTACACATGGAAGTTTGCAAAAATCTTTTTTAAAAAGAAAGCAGAATTTCATCCAGGAATCTCTGAAAAGAGTAGAAGAAATAAAAAATAAAGAGAGAGAAAATGGAAAGCCAGAAGTCAGAAAACTACAAAGAAGAAAGTCTGAGAAGTTAAGACAAGAGGAGTTTTTTCTTCTGTCTGGTAGGTTTATCTAGGGACAAGACACAGCATTCGGCATCCTTTTAATTGCTGTTTTATATCAAAGAATAGAATATATTTTTTTTTATATGTTTGCTATTGCAGACTGGGATATTAATTTTTTTTCTCATGGATGCAGGGAGCTTTCTGCCAGCCCCTCGCCCCAAGTCAGGCTGCCTCTTCAGTGTGGTAAAGGCTTTTATGGGTGGCTCTTTATACTTTCACAATCAGCCCATGTTTGTTGTCATAAGGTGTCCCTGCAAACAATGGCTGTTTCTCAAAGAACAACCACATTAAGTGAACTGGTGCATCTCTAATGTCTGTTACTTTGGGCTAGAGTCGGCTGTTGAGAGGCATGACTGGCTCAAAGCACAGGCAGCAGCCAAGTAAGACTGAGGATTAACACAAGATGTCATCTCCATTGTGTCCCTTCTGCTAGCTTGTTTCTTTTATAGTCATGTCCTTTAAAAGTCTTTGAAAATCACTCATGTTTTTGAGTTAGCTGAACTAGAGAGTTTACAGATTTAAGATGTTTGGTGTTTTTTTCTTTTTTCCCCTAGGTAAAAATGGTGCAGTTGCCAATCAGTTGAAAAAAGTAGAAAAGGTTAAAGTATCTTCTCCAGAGGCCAGGAAGTCTGAAGAAATTGAAATGCACCAGCGTACATCCAGGTATTGCCTGAACACACATGAGAGAAGTTTGAATTAAAAAAAACCCAACACAACAGCAGTAGTTAATCTGTGTCTCGTGAAAGCTGCTGGTCAGACAAAAGAGTCTGTGATCTTCTGGTGGGACCCAGTGCTGCTTAAGGCAGAACAGCTGGGAGAGAGGAGCCAAGTGTGTTTGGTGCAGGTACCTGCTGGGAAAGGTCCTTGCAGGGGTGGCAGTGAGGGGCACAAGGTCAGCCTGCTGGTTTCACCATGCTGAGGCTGCTGTGCCACTTAATGCCTGACACTAGATAAAATTTGAAGCAAAGTTCACAGGAGAACTTTCATGCACAGTAACATGAAGCAAGTGCAGCTCCTGAACATGGAGGGTGTTTGTTCCATGCAGCTGAAAAAGAATGGGAAGTGATTATACATTACTAGAGAGAAGAGTAATATTTTCCTAATTGCTAGCAACTGAGACAGTGTAAACCCTTAAGCTTATTAACTTATTCCAGCTTTTCCACTTCCTTTCTTCCAAAGGATAAATTTTTTTCCTACTGTTTTCACAGACTTTATAATCAACTTGAAGAAGTAAAAATCAGAAAGGAAATAAAAACAAGGCAAGAAACTTATGCTAAAAACAGAGAAAAGGCTAAAGAGTTTCAAAAGGTAATAGCTTGCTTACAGTGCCCTCTTGCCTGATTAGTCTTAGGACTTCACAGAGCTTGTAATCAAAGTCATTGAAGCAAAGTTTGAATGGAATTGAAATGGAGACCATCCAACCAGTCTGGATTTTAAGTGATGCCCTTGGTACATCCCATAGAAGAATTTCCTTGTCTACATTATGACAGATGAAATTTTGTCTAAAAAGCATGTCTGCCTCTGGCTGAATTTTTCTGGTGACTTGAGCTTGAGCAAAAAGGCTCTAGCTGCAAGGAAGTCTATATGGCAAAATAGCATGGTTTTTACTAGTCCAGACTACACTGAATTTCCATTATAAAGCAGCTTCTGAGTTTGGTAGGTTTTGGTCTGCTCTGGCTACTCTAGGTAGGGTAAGATTCTGAGCATGCCTGAACTTAAGGTTGCAAGAATCTTGTCTGGGTTTTCCTGTAGTTGCTGTAGAACTGGGGTTGAACAAGAGTACTGGAGCCATTAATTCCCTGTCTTCTTGCTGGGCCTCAGATAACTGGAAGGAAGGAAGGAAATGCTTGATAATCCTGACAGGCTCTGACTACTTTGGGGGGCTCCAGGCCCAAATCCTGCCTTTAGCACTGACCACCTCAACTTCTTTGTGGTGGAATAAATTGCTGCTCTTGTTACATTGCTGTACAGATTCCATGATTAACAGAAAGTAAGATAAATAAGCACACCTTTCCCCTTGCTCTGCAGTCTGTGGCTTTTTTGGAGCAGGGACAGTTACTGAAGTCATTGCTGCCCAGACTAGCACTGTCCATTACTGCTGTTCAGGTTACACAAACAGCACCATACCTCAGTTATGCCCCTCCAGCCATGCTGGTTTTAGTGTCATCATTCAAGGTACACTAATCTCATCATTCTTTCACTTGCAGAAAATGCTGGAAAAACTACGAGCCAAGAAGTCTTGGAAAGCACCGTGACAGGCAGCAAGCAGACCTTGAACAACCACCTCACTCTGGTATTGGTACAGTGCAGAAGACCACTGAGTGATGCACTTCATGGTCAATTGCAAAGCCTTTAGAAATCCTCAGCTTTAAGCTGTAGGAAAACAGTGAGCATCCCAAGCCCCTGTACTACCTGCCTGTTCAGGGAGGTGACTACTGAAGCAGAGGGCCTGCTTAAACTTTTAGCATGGTTTGTCTGAATAGACTGGCATGAAAGGCCTTTCTAGATGTGCATTAATGTTTTAAAGGGAGATACTAACTTTTGTAATATACATGTATAAAACATTTTCAAATAAAGTTGGGTTTTTTAAGATTACTTGAATCCTTGGGAAGAAAAACATTCCTTCTGTAAAGCTGGAGTTTTTCTATTCTTTGCACTATGTGATTTAAGATGAGAAGTGTGGGGTCCTGCAGTTACAAGGTATATCTCAAAGCATTTGAATGGAAAGAAAATATGACTTGTTACTTCCCAGTTTAGTTCTCTCTTGTTCTTGAGCTCTAATTCAGAGCATAGTTACAACATAAAGGCAAATGAAAGCAAGAGTTGAGCTCTGAAAGTTGAACTTGGTTATCAGCAGCTTTCATAGCAGAGGTGGTTAAAATGCACCAGCAAATCACAGAATAGCTGGGGGTGGAAATCCCTGGCAATGATGGTACTTCTATAAAGGTCTCGCTGGAGCCTTCAGTTCTCCAGGCTGAACCCCAACTCTCTAAGCCTGTCTTAACAGGAGATACTCCAGCCTTGTGATTATTTTGTGGACTCCTCTGGACCTGTTCCAACAGAAGTTGCAAAGCTCAAGTTTTGGATGAACAATTAACTACACTTTAGTCTGGTGCAGTTGTATGTACTGCAGTAGCAAAGCAATTTGTTACCTCCTGCATAAGTACAAAGCACAAACCAGAACCAGTCTGTTATGCCATGGAGGGGAGCAGAAGCTGCTTGCGGTACAAACAGTTAGCTGTACCATATGTGTATAGTCTCAGGTGAATCATGGTGGTTCTGCAAGGGCTCCTCAGGCTCTTGCGTATCAGTATTCTTGTGCTCCTTTCTCAGAATATTATCAGAAGGGAAATCACAACTGATCATGTGTTGTGATTTTCGTACACTTCTTGGCTTTCAGTGTAGCAAAAGAAAATAATCCCAAGCTGCAGCTCAGAGATGGTTTTATTTAAATGCTGTGACATTCTGTACAGCATAAATACCTATTCAGGGGTTCAGTAATCAGAGTTATGTGACAGGAAAGTGAGGGAAAACACCTGATGAAGCCATTTTCAGTCAAATTACAACAGTACACTCAGCTGGATCTTCTCAAACATGAAGTCACAAATACTACAGTGTACAAAGCAGTAACAGAATGAATGTTTTAATTCCAAATAACTCAATAAACACTCCAGATAAGGCTTGTCTCTTTGGTACAGCTGTGCAGTTCATTGCGGCAGACTTTCAGCAATATCAGCAGGATCTGAGAGAGAAAAAACATCTCTTAGTACTTTTACTCCTAAGAAAAGTAATTTTCCTACTATCCAATCTATATCTCCCCTGGTGCATCTTGAGGCCATTTCTTCTTATCCTGTTGCCTGCTATTTGGAAGACTGGCCTCCACCTCTCTATAACCTCCTTTTAGGTAATTGTAGAGAGCAAGAAGGGCATCCCCCTTTGTGCCTCCTTTTCTCCAGGCTGAGCACCCGCAGCTGCTCCTCACCAAATTCATGCTCCAGACCCTTCACCAGCTCAGCTGCCCTTCTCTGGACACACAAGCAGGAACTGGGCTACAAGACTGCTCCGGCCAAAACCCTGCTCTCCAACTGTAACTTTTCATGATGCAAATGTCAGGTGGTTTCAGAATGCAACTGAGCAACCTCTCCCCTCTGCATCAGCATCACAAAAACCTGAGGGCAGCAGACTGACATCCTTTTTCACCCCAAGAGGCCTAACCACATGAGGTGTATCTCCTCATAAATAGACCATAGCACACACCACGTGTCCATGGCATCCTGCAGAGGATTTCAATTTGCGGTCACCGCGTTAAGAGCTGCTGGTTTTTCAGCCATGCAAACCCTCTTTGAAGTGACCTCGAATCTCTATTGTACTAGCCATTTTGGTAAAGTGCTTACTTTCACACTCACTTTGGTAGCACCCGGGTGGAGTTTCTTATCTCTCTGACATGCAGCAACTTGGTAGCAGGCACTGGGAGTTAAAGAGGTTTGGTTAGTGTAAGGGAGGAGTTAACACACAAGGCAGACATAAATTGCATGGAACAGCCTTTGTCTCTTTTTTGCTTCTGTTCAAAACCACCCACTCAACAAAAACTCGAGAGTCCAATGTACAAAGGTTCCAACTAGAACTCTGGAGGTGCCCAAGGATCCCACCACATAGCTACAGCTCAGCAGCAACTTGCCCCTAAGAGCAAAGGGAGCACTGTGTCCATGACCTACCTCAAAGCCTTATTCCAGCAGACTTGGCGCCACATCATGTGGCAATGCAAAAGTCTGATGGACTTGCTTTATGGTCATGTCCACAGCTCACCAGAAACAGGAACATCCCAGCAGCCTTGGTAATGACCAGATACTCCTCTCACTGCTCTGACTCACACATCACTGACTCAAGTTGCCCATCCTTTCCAGTGAAGGACCAACCCATCCTGCCAACATTAAAGCCCAGTTGTGTATGAACAAGCCTAAAATCTGTTAAAATCTTCAAGTACAGAGGAATTCCTCACAACCAACAACTGATATTACAAACCACTGCACAACGCTGACAGTCACTACAAACACACACAAGAACAACTTACAGATGAGTGACCTGCTCAGATACTGCCAAAATCTGGAGTGATCACTACCCAGTAATCTCTGCTACTAAGAAAATAATTTCTACACTCCTTTCTAATTGAGTTTAGTAAAGTTTCACTGTCCTAGAATCATACCAAGTTAACACAAACTGTGAAGTAGTATGAAACTAGTAACTCAGTGCTTACCTGTTAAAACATATTGCTTTTATCTTCCACAGCTCATATTTTCAACTTTTTTTCAGTATCCTAAAGCACCTGTTAGAAAGAAGAAACAATGCACTTGCTGAGTTCCAGAGGCCAGTACCCAGGTCTCACACAGGAACATGAAAATAGAAAGCAAATACACTCAAATCACCAAAGAAGTCAAAGACTGTTTCAGCAAAAAAAGCATGCTCAACAAACACAGAATGAAAGCCAGAGATGCCAAACACCGCTCTGCTGTAGCACTGCTTTTTGAACACCCCATCAGGAGAATGCTGCTGGGTACAGACACCATACAGAGCAACAGCTAGAGCTCTTCACCCTCAACAGCTCATTTTAACATTCAGCCTTCTTCCATGCACCAGTTAGTGTCTAGGAATAAGAGATACTCTTTATTTCACAAAAGCTGTCATGTGACACACAGAAAACAAGAGTCAGTGAATTTTACCTAACACTGTTTTCACCTGAACAGCAGCCTCAGGATTCTTCCGGGTTTATGAATTTACACTTTCCAGAGTATTTTGCTTGGTTTACTTTGAACTTTTCATTCTATGAAACAGAATCTAAGAACTTCAAAAGTCTGGTAGTAAACTGAGCTGCTCAGAAATTAACTCTTTAAACCCCGAAAGATATAACCCAAATATTGCTGCTCAGTATGAAACTATGGAGCATCTCTTGACATAAAACAAAAACACAGCAAGTTCCTTCAAGACAGTCACCACAGCGCTGTCTCTTCTTGCCTACAGTTTCCAAACCATGAAATAATTACTCCATGATTGAAGAGGGAATAGACTGTCAAGCCATCCAGAGCACTCAAGCAGCAAGAAATAGTGTTAGAAGTCAGGTAACTACACGGAAACCTAGGTGAATAGTAAGTTCAGCCCATGTAATTCAGTACATTAGTTGCACCTGAAGTCCCAGAATACACTGTCTTTTGACTCTTACCTAACTTGCACTTGAGTAATTTTTTTCTTTTGTATCAAAGCATGTCACAGTACACCTAAAGGAGAACACTGTGCATTATTACCAGTTCCTAGGATGCTACATGAAGATTTGTCTTGCAGTTTTATCCCACCGAGCTAACAGGTAGTTCAATGGGTAAAGCGAAACCACAAGTTTATTCTGTGAGGCATTTCCAACGACACGAACCTACAGAAAAGATCCTATCGGGATAGACCTCAGCATTCCTGGTCCTATAAATTAACACACAGATAAAAATCAAGCAGACTGGAAATATATCAGGTATAGATCCAACTAAGTGTCTTTCTAAGTTGTCTTAAAACATTCTGGGGAAGGAGGATAAATGATACACTAACACTGTGGGAAGATGAAACAATTCTTTCATATTAGCAACAATTTTAATACTAGAATTTAGTTATCTGAAAAGCAAATGTCAAAGGGTACAGAATCCTCCCTATAAATTTCCTGCCAAGTGCAACTCACTTGTTTAAGTAAAACTATCAGTTTAAACAGTTAACCTGATCACCTCCTTTTTGATTAAGAAATTTATATGAACATTCTTTGGACAAATCACTTACAATAAACTGTTCCCATAACAGAGTGAATGCTACATTCAAGTATAGTAATGTAGTGTTGAAACCAGTCCCTGAAACTCTCACATATAAGTGAACTTGGCTTGGTAAGACTCACAGCCACCAAAGCCCTTCAGTCATTAAGGTATATGAAGAATTTCAGATGTCATACTAACCCTAAAAGGGGCTTCAGACTTCTGTGAGCTCCTATCCTGCATTTCTTCTGGTTTTCTCTAAATACATAGCACCTGAAAAAAAAACAAGGTAATGTTACAAACCAGCATGTATGTGCCTAAAAATCAGGAAAACCTACAGCAGCATTTAGTACTTAACTGCTTCTGACCACCACAGGCAATACAGAGCGCCTTCTATTTGGAATCACACTTAAAGCTACTATAATGTCTGAACATTATCCTATTTGACAGCTCCTCCCCATTTCCTGTTTATTTTTAAAACAAATTCACAGTCCTGATTTTTGTTCACTGAGGTAAGACACTACATGTAGAAACAATGTGACATGAAAAGGACACTCGTGGTAGATTTGTTCAGAAAGGCCATTCTCACTCACTCTCTTCAGAGCAGTTGAACATTTTGCCAATCATCACAACAATTTTCTCACAGCATTCTTAAGCTTGGGGTTAGATAAACTCTTTTTTTTTTTTTTAGAACAGCACCTCATTTTTTCAGTAAGAAAAGAACAGCAATATAACCAGCTCTCCAAGTGAAAGACTGGTAGCTGACCTGCAACAGGCAAGCATTAAAAACCAGTCACACAAACTTACCAAGAGGCTAGTTGAGACCAGACTGTCACAGGGACTTCCTAAAATAAATAGTTGCATCTGATGAGTACTTCCAAGTTTCTTCTGTATTTAGTATTTATTAGGATGTGTGTAGTCTTATACTCAGTATAAAGTAGGCAGACTGTAGTCCAGTGACACTCCTAAATGCTAATGACAAAACAAAACATTTTAATTGAAAAAATTAAAGCAATGCCCTAGTTTATCACACAACCAACAAGGTCTACCTGCAATTGAAGAAGCTGGAGCACTATAGCACAAAAGGTGTAACTAAGGGAGTCACCTCACAAAGACATGTAGGACACCATGTTAAAATAGCTTAAAAATATGCTCTAGACAAGATCTACAAGAATTCAGCACTGCAAGTATCTTTCCTCTACCTGGCAATTCTACTTCCTTTGGTAGGTAGGATGCAGAATTCAAGCACATCAAAACAAGCTAATGCTTATTTTACTGTAGCTGCATTTTCAAGTATATTTGCAGAACTGCCCCACTAAGCAAACTTGTCACAGGTCTCATTGTCACCACTGCAATTAACTGTGCAGTGAGGAAAGCATAACCTGTTACTCTTCTAGCCACGTTTTTCAATTCAGACACACAGCAGGTTGTGCCTACTTGCTGAAGAACGAGGCATAACAACTCCATGATGTCTGCAGAATAGATTGTTTTTTACGCCTAGCCAGTTAACGTCAAAGGAAGCTTGTCTAGTGGTCATCTGGTACTTGGATTTGTATTTCAAAATAAAACACTTTTTTTAAGAAAGCCAAAAAGCTAAGACTTGACCCTTTATGATCCCCATCCAACTATCTCCACCTACAAAAAAGCCAACTATTTCTTTAATACTTACACTTAAGTACGTGCTTTTCACTGTGTTCCAGACATCACAGGAGTGCCCCTTCAAGAAGAAATATTTTGGAACAACATCACTATTTGAACTATACTTTCATCCTGTTAACAGTAGAACAATTTTTCAATGTATCTGACAAGCCTCCTAGTAAGAAACACTAAACCTACTTGTTTCAACAGAAATACCAAGTTTAACCAGCACATCAGCATGAAAACCAACGATGCCAGCTGTTGAAATACTGTAGCACTGCTTTTTGAACACCTCATCAGGAAGACACTGCTGGGTGCAGATACCATACAGTGCACATATTATTCTGATTACTTGCTGTGGAAATAGCACTTGCCTGAAGATATCTCATGCTGAAACTCAGAAGAAACACAAAGCTTACCTCTTTCACTACCATATTCCACAGAAGTCCACTGAAAGAACAGATCTGTGAATCAGGGGGCCAGCTAACAGCTGTAAGAAATCAAGTGCTCCCAGAAAGTTGCAATTGCTCACTGCTGCAGTGTTGCTGTCCTCATCTGCAAAGAAAGAGATACAACTGAGCTATGCTCCTGCAAATCTGGGACACTGAACTCATGCCCGAAATTGATCAGCATTTGAAAAAATGCTGTTTGAATTCATGCAAATATTGTCCCTTCATATAAGTAACACAACCAATATATTCATCAGCTGTGGGTTGCAAAAGAAGGGTTTTTTCTAAGCACTAGGTTCCAGGTTTTTGTCTACAGCAACAGACAAAACCTGATCAAGTGCTAGAACAAACTGAACACATTGATCTTTTCAGTGTTTTTGAAACAGCATTTCAAGCTATTTCCCAATTCATGGTATACTTACTGTTAATTACTGTCACCGTCCACTACTACTGTGTTTTGTAGTTCTACAGACAGGCAGAGGTAGTTTGAACCAAAGTAACTGTGGCAAGGAGTTCAGTATCAGACACTCTGTCCTAAGAACAATTTATGCTATGTCAAACTAATAGTTACCTAGTGCAGTACTCCTAACTACAGCACTGGCCAAGTAAGATGCCCCGTTCCTATCATCTCAGGGTACAAGAATAGTTTCATTCCTTGCCCACCTTTAGCTCAGGGCTTCCCCTGTTACAGGTGTTTCCCTGTGCAGTAAGTAACCTTACGTGGTGCTTTCTTCCATGCTATTTCCTACACTGTCCTTAAGCTACACAATTTGGTAACATCCTACAGTAAGAAGCTTTTACAGCTACATACGTGGAAGACTACCAGCTTCTCTCTGCTGTCCCTCCTGTTCTTGCATGGGACATGGATTAAGATGGAATTTTACCATAGGGAAGCCATCAGAAGCTACAGCTTCACAATACTCCCTGGTACAGAAAGTGTGGGTGAGGCACCACAAAGAGACCAAGTGTACAGTAGTTCCTCAACATCTTCAGCACAAAAAATCCCAGGCAGTGTTGTCCAAACCAAACCAGATAAGTTGCCCTGCAGCCTTCAACATCAGGTAAAAACTAAGTATTTCTAAACACAACTTGTGACAAAAACTGCACTCAAGAGATATTCAAGAACTCAAGTTTATCTATTCATTCAGAGGCTACAGACTCTAGTTTTGGTCAGATTGGTGAAAGACATGTTGCACTGAGCTCAATGCCTTGGAAGCTTCACAACACAAAAGCTGCACAGCTGTGAAACACTAACACATCTCTTCAACTATGGAGCAATGTTTTTGCAAAACTTTTTGTGAAGTAAAGTAAAAAAGCTACCTAAGGGAAATAAAACTGAAAACCAAGCAACAGCTTACCTTATGCAGCAAGAAAACCAAGTGGTATTTGTCTTCCAAATGCAATATAAACTAGAAGGAAAAAAAAAAAGCAAAGTAATAAGAACTGTCATATATGGTCAAATAACAGAAGATTCCTAAAGTCAAAGCTGGGTTTCTGCAATCAATGTAACAGTAAAAATAAGCTTGATTTTCATGTGTACTTATCCAGTTCCAATCAGAATTGAAATTTAGTTCATTTCTGAGTCACTCAGCAGTTGAACAGCAAAATTCATCACATGAACTGCAGAATGAGTAGGATTCCACATACCCCCTCACTATGCTTTATCAAGAAAGAACCCCACTGCTAGATCCAGGATGAGTCTTTCAAGCCATTGAGTATTTCTCAGGTAGATGCCTTAAAGAGTTATATTTTGCCATTAATTCTGGACCATTATTAAATGGGATCTTCAAAGAATTGAAGAGTAGATTTTGCAGTCCTAGAGCTACCAAGCTGTAATTGGGAAACTTCCTTTACGAACATCTGGGACCTTAGTTCAAGTATGTAAATAATGCAGCTTGACTTGCTCTCAATACTGAGCATCTACTGCAAATATTCTCTGTCATTAAACCAGTAAATAAAACCTTTTCTGGACAACACCATCGTTCAGCACAGACTAATTCTGCCTGCTAGTTAGTTGCTGACAGCAGTTTGGTTCAGAGCCTCTCAGGCAGGCAGATGACTGTTACACTCACTAGTCAGGTTTCCTACTGTCTACAGCAGCTTTGAGAAAGGTATTTGCAGTTGGGGCAATGCCTGTTAAATGCTGTCATTATAAAGAGCTTTTATCTTCTGCTATGTCATTTTCACATCAGAATCCATTCTGGACAGAGGAGAGCAAGAGGGGAAAAGGAGTTTTTAACCCAAGATTCACTATGCTATTATAGTTATTTTTAAGGTAACTTATAACTCCAGATTATTATATTAGATTCAGGAGCAGAAAACTAGTTTTCTGAAAAGTTATTACACATGGAATACACAACTTCAATCATACAAAATTGATTTTATGATCATTCAAATGCATCAGCCATGTTTTGCAATAGACCATTTACTTTTGCCTTTTTGTTGTTGGCAATTGATTTGCATTATGCTTCAATTCTGTCTGCAAACCCATAACTCTTAAGTATTTCAAACCTGCATCTTTTAAGACACAGAAAAACAGTCTCTCAAGGACCATTCACAAAGAAGTCAGCTATGAAAATTAAAGAAAAGCATTTAAACTGCCCTTTTAACTTGAGCATATAGATGTATGCATGCAAATATGTACTTTTCTATACTGTGCTGCTGCTATGTTACAATATTTGGAACTTGCCCAGTTTAATTACATAAATTCTATTACCCATTGGTTAACAGAAGGCAAGTTGAGGAAGTCAGAATTTCAGCAAGATTATCAGCCAGCGAACAAAGGACATGATACTTTTGACAGACAACAGAACCAGAACACACTTAAAAGCTTAACAAAAGGACAGATTATACTTGCTTTCTAACTGTCTCAGACACAAGCCCAATATACTCACATTACACGGATTGTGACTGGGTAGCTCGGTGGATAGCTCGACATTGACTTGAGACCAAGGCTTTGTATCAAGTAGGCCATGAAGAACTGTCATTGCCACCTCGTTTGTCCATCTGCTGTTCACAGAGGTGAACCTTGTACAGGCACAGACTCCTCCCCAGCACCGTCTTCTTCATCCTCTATTTCAATCACTTCAGTTGATTTTGCATGTTTTAGTTTTGACTTTGATTTTTTCTTACTGGGAATTGTGCTGCTTAAAATGAAAGAGCTGTTCTCCTAAGAAAATGGAAGACGAGTATTCACAAGTCTAGTTTGAGATACTTCAAGATTTACAAACTTGAAAAACTCTCCAGAGATCTGCAGAATTCCTACACATTCCAGCACTTTACCAAAGAGGAGAGTGTGGACTCTCAAAATAACCTTCTGCGTTACAGATCAGGACTCACAGGTATCACACAGTTAACGCTGGATCTAAGCTGAAGAACTAAGTACTAAAACATCTACTAATTCCTTAGCTTTAAAAGGGAAAGATTAAAGTTTCTGAAGTTAAGGAGTATTACTTACCACTATTCTGGCATCATATTGTTCTTGATTATCAGAACTCAAGCTGTCCTCATCATCACTGAAATATAAAAAAATTCCAATCAAGCTCTGTACTTTTATGGTAGCTTAAAATGTGTAAACTGTTTTCCTACAAGCCCTGGTTTCTCTTAGTGTGTTTCACTACAAGTGCTACAACTTGTAAGATACTTGTACATAAGGCTGTTCTCAACTGATAGTTTTTGACAGCAGAATGACATACTAATTAGCAACCCTGGCAGGACAGAAGGAGTAGAGCAAAGATTTAGTAGCAGATATCAACAGCAGTATTGAGATATGTTGCACTACACTGCCAAACAGGCTAGAAAGCCAGCTAGTTGGAAAGGAAGCACAATACAAACAAAATCAAGAACGTAAGAGGATATGCCTCAGTTAACAAGGGCACACAACCTTCTTCCCATAACTGGAAAGTATCTCCATAGTGCCATGAAAAACCAGCATGAACTTAATTCCATTACCATCCACAGGTTTCCTCTCAAAAGACTCCCTAGAAAGCAATGAAACCATTTTTGCATTGTGGTTTCAGTAAGAGGCATAGGGAGGACTTGGTCCCAAAATCTAGAAAGTATTCTAGTACTTATTTCATACAAATCATTGTCTGGGTGAGCTGACTTTTATTATACAGAACTTTGTTTCTTCTACTCTTTCGTAAGAAAGCCAACAAATTCTTGTTACTCATTCAACAGGCTCACTCATACTTTGACTCACACAAATTAGCAGTGTTAAGTGACTGCTGAAGTGAACAGTAGCTGAAAGACAGCTCTGTGCCTTTACACTGCCTTTTATGCTTTTTACTTTTATGGTGTTGAGTATATATATAACATTGAGTATTCCTGCTGATTTACTGATCTGTTTATTGCACTAAGGTAACTGCTTGACCATAAAGACCTAAGATAACACTTTCATACTTAAAAAATTATCTTTTAGTCATTGCTATAAAACACACCACTTTTGAGATAACTAGAGAAAATATTTTTTTTTTAAATTTCTGCCACATGATTTTAACCACAGTACAATTAACCAGAACAATGATCAGTCTCCAGATCAGATTACAAGTATTTCCTTCTATGAGAACTTCCGAATCACACTCACAAGCACAGAATACCAAGTGGTAAAGTGTTTTGGTTCCAAAATAAACGGCAGTTTCATAGATTAAAAGGAGAGGAAAAGAAATGTACTGGTCTGGCTGGGATGGAGCAAGCTCCCTTCACAGCACCCCACGCCATGCTTTTTTTGCATTTGTGACTGTGTTGATGCCCTCCCTATGCCAGCAAACAGGCTGGGAGTAGTGTGGGGTGTCAGGCACCTGCCTGTGGACACAAAAAAAAGGGCAAGTTTTATACCATCTAAAAATATAAAGAGGAACTTACTTTGTCTCCTGAATAGGAGAAATGGGGCCGTCATCATCTAAGTATCTGTGTTTCCGTAACACCACACATTCTTTTTCTAAGTCTTCACTGGCATGAAGGGCTTTTAAAGCTTTTTTAAGATGTTCTTCATATTTAAGCACTTCAATGTACTTGAAATATCCTTTTGCAGCTGCTTGCTGAAGACAAAAATGCATCAGGTAAGATCTTACAAATACCACTAAAAGCATTTATATTATGAACTAAATTGTAATATTACATCAACGCCCATATATATTCTTGCTGTGTTTATCTTAAAAGGTATTAAACAACATCAAGTGTCCTGTTTAACTGAAGTAAAACCTGTTTCATTATTCTAGCACATCACATAGAAGCACAACAGTTAACTTCAATTTACTTAATTTTAGATTAAAATAGTAATACATTTACTCCACAAAACAGAGGCCTTGCCAACGTACCTCATAGCCAAGCACCATCTTTAAGGGAATATGTTTCTCCCCATAATGTTTTTCAACAAAAGGGAAATGAAAGCCCCTGTCTAGCAGCCTCCTCTTTTGCTCCTGAGGTGAGGCTGTGAGTGGAGGCCTCCCTGTGGGCATCGGTGTGCCCTCATACTTTTTTTTCTTCTTTCTCTTCTTCTCTGGCCCAAGTTTGTATTTTCGGTGTGCAGCTGCTCTAAACTTCTTTCCCCTGAAGTGATAGGCAAAAATGGCTTTCAAATTGAGTTTTGACTTCTGCTGCTTGGAAACTTCCAGTGATTTCACTGGACTTTGGGGAGACAGAGAAGAATCTGATGAGCTTTCATTGTCAGTCACTCCTGCAACCGATTCAGCTTGTTGCCTTGAAGATGGACATATCCTTTTTTGCTCTGGAGGTGCAATGGAGCACTCAGGGCGGCACTCACTGCCATGAGCAACAGAGACATCACTGCAGAAGAAAAAAGTATTTACTTTCAAAGGAATGTATACTTCTATGATATACGACACAGGCTCTTCACAGGAAAAATTCTAAACTAGAGGTAAAAACTCACACTTCTGAATCACTACTGCTGATCAGTAAGACCTCTGCTGAAGTAGGTGATGATTCACACATACTGTTAAGATGATCTAAAGACTCCCCAAGAGTAGCATTCTTCTTCCTTGACCATGAATTTTGTGTGTTGGTCTGCCATCTGTATTCCTTAGATGACTCCTGCTGATGGTGCATCAGCTCTTGGGCATCAGGGTAATCAGAGCCAGAAGCCTGGGGCTCATCGCTATCAGTCATGTTTCAGTTTGCCCTAAAAATCAGTAAGAATTCAAGAAATTAAAGAAAATTCCATGTTAATCAGGTAAAAAGCTATACAATAAAGGACTGAAAAACACAGCAAAGGAACCTGGTTTTCCTCTGTAACAGCCTAAAGTTATTTTATCTGCTTGTTCAGTCATTTACTAGCCCTGTAGATCTGTGACTGTGCACTTTTACTATGCTTTTTACAGTTTTACAAACCCATCATTTCAAATGTAGTTTACATGCAGTTCAGCAACTTAAAGACACTACAGCAAAACTCATCTAATGTCCTCAAATAACGTGGAGTAGATCATCCTGAGAGCCACCACATGGCACATCGAGGGGATCAGACCCAGCCAGCACGGGTTTATGAAAGGGAGGTCCTGATTGATCAACCTGATCTCCTATGACCAGGTGACCCATTTAGTAGACCAGAGAAAGGCTGTGCATGTTATCTACCTGGACTTTAGTAAAGCTTTTGACACCATTTCCCACAGCATTCTGTTTAAGAAACTGGCAGCTTATAGCTTGGGCAGGCACACTGCATGCTGGGTGAGAAACCAGCTGTATGGCCAGAGTGGTGCTGAATGGAATTACATTCAGCTGGTGGCTGGTCACCAGTGGCAATCCCCAGGGCTCAGCACTGGGGGTCGAGTGCACCCTCAGTTTGCACAGGACAGGAGTGTTTATCTGCTGGAGCACAGAAAGGCTCTGCAGAGGGATCTGGACAGGCTGCATCTGTGGGCTGAGACCAACTGTATGAGTTCCAACCAGACCAAGTGCTGGGTCCTGCACTTGGGTTACAACCCTAGGCAACACTACAGGCTAGGTAAGGAGCAGCCGGAGAACTGCCCTACAGAAAAGGACCTGGAGATGTTGATCAACAGCAGCTGAACGTGAGTCAGCAGAGTGGCCAAGGCCAATGGCACCCTGGTCTGTATCAGCAAGGGTGGCCAGCAGGACCAGAGCAGTGATGGTCCTTCTGCACTTGGCACTGGTGAGGCCACACCATAAATCCTGTGTTTAGTTTTAGGCCACTCACTCCAACGAAGAAATTGGGGTGCTGGAGCATGTCCAGAGAACAGAGGTGGTGAAGGTTCTGGAGCACAAACCTGATGAGGAGTAGCTGAGGCAGATGGGGGTGTAAACTTGGAGAAAAGGAGGCTCAGGGGGACCTTATCACTCTCTAAAACTACTTGGAAAGAGGATATAACCAGGTGGGAGTCTCTTCTCCCAAGCAGTAACAAGTGACAGAACAAGAGGAAGCACCATCACACTGCACTGGGGTCATTTATATCACTGGACAGGCTGCCCAGAAAAGTGGCCAAGTCACCATCACCAGAGGCATTTCAATGTGTAAACACAATGATTGGGACTATAGTTCAGTGCTGCACTCGGCAATGTTAGGTTAATGGCTAATTTTAAATGCCTTTTCCAACCTTAACAATGCTTTGATTCTATGAAAGGTAATTCTGGACAGCAACCTGCACCTATGCTCCAGCCATACTATGCCTTTATGCGGGCATACTGTTAACACTGGCTCACCCACGGCCTGGAAGATACAACTGCCGGAGACAGAACAGCCCAGCACCAGAGCCAGGACGCAGGCAGCAGTGTCACTGTGACCACGCGGCTGTGGGTGGTACTCACAGATCGCAGCTCAGCATCCTTGCGGCCTCTACCGCAGCTTCGTCCTGGAAAACGCGTCCGGGCACAGCGCGCAGATCCCTTGGGGAAGAAAAACAACCAACATCTAAGCTTGCTGACTGTTCCCCACAAACACGCCTCCCCTCAGAACCACCCCAGGCTGGAAGGCCGCCACGGCGCGCTGGGAAGGCGCTCTGCAGGCGGGCACCCTCCAGGCCGCCCCGGGCCGGGCCCACTGGGGACAGCCCCTCGCCGGCCGTCGCCCTCGGGGCACCACCCAGCACCGCGGGGCCTCGGCCCGGCCCGGCGGATGGCGGCGGATGGACCGTGAGGGCCCGCACTC
>WBMV01001668.1:1155068-1273111 GCA_013396655.1 Campylorhamphus procurvoides | reverse complement strand
TCTCCTCTCCTCTCCTCTCTCTTATCAGTGTGAGAACTCTTTCCCTTGTTTCAGAACTTTACAGCTCTAATGAGAACCTATTTGTCCCACTGAAATGAGGTGGAAGCTTGTATGCTAGAGCACTCAGTGCTGAAAGCACTGTAGAAGGAGGTTCAGTAGAAGGAATATAACTGCAAAAGGAAGACAGTAGAGGCTTTTGTTTTGTTTTGGTTTTTGTTTTTTTTGTTAAAATTACTTCAGTCAGAATTCCACCTCTGCAGCTTCAGTTTAAGTCTGCAACTGAGTTCTGGCTATTCTTTACAAACTTTATTTCCCAGACATGCATAACAATTCTGAAAGGAAACTATTTCAACAAGCAACTTGTGGATGTTCATTATTTGAAACACCCCATGACAAATTTTTCAAATATGTACTTCATCTGTGACTGCTGTTCATTTCAGTGCCAGATGCTGATTATTACAAGGTTGCATTTGCTGTTTTTTCTTAATTATGTCTGTGAACATACTGTATTAGGATTCCAATTTTGTCGAACCACTTCCATTGTGAGGTCTGCCAGCTCTACTGCTATCCTGGTTTGCTCATCCTATATGAAATCTTTAGCTATTTTAGTGAGTTGCACAGATAACTCATAGGTATACCAATTCAGGATATTTTGCAATATAAATGTTTATTTTACCAGTACTGCTTTTGGAAGGAAAGCAAAAATATCTATTCAGAGTTGAATGCTTTGGACTAAGGTTATTAGGTCAACAGTAAATTTTAAAAACTATTTGAGACATTTCTTGATGACATTTTAAAATTATAGCTTAAGGTTACACTGCTTCACACAGTTCTGTTTGACTGCTTTGATGCTGAAGATCTACAGCTGACTTACGTGTAAGATATATTTTTAAAAACATTAGCTATGATTTAAAGTAACAAGAGACACTGTTCAGATGAGGGGAGAAATCCATCCTTTGGGAGGAAGTGAGTTAGGTTCAGTAGTTTTGTTGAACCTGAACCAAGAAAGAAACGAGTAGTAACTCAATCTTTGTAAGAAGAGTTGAGGGAGATCCCAGCTTCTGCCAACCTGTAGATTTTAGTGGTAGCCTGTGCATTCAAGATGTCAGGAGTGTTATAGAGGAAGGTTCTAAAAGAGCGGGCCTGTATTTATCAGTATTTGAGAGCACAGTGAAAGCACTAAGGAAGCAGCTAGGACAAGAGAAGTATTGTGATACAGTTATTAATTGCTAAAGAGAGAAGGCCCCATGCTTTTATTGCTCAAGAGACATCAAGGGCACTGTTGTTCTGAAAATTTCAGATGTCAAATGAAATTGTAGACACAGAGTTTCAGATCTCCCTTAACAATCATTTTAAACAAATATAGCCTCATCCCACTTACAAAGAAATAAATCTGGATTGCATATGCTATTTCATGGTAAGTTGTTTTGATGCTCAGAGTGCTGTAGTGGAAGAAAACAAATACCACCATTCTTCATGACTTTCACTTTTTTATTTCCCAAGTGAGAAACATAAAGGAAAAAACAGATGACAATTGTGTCATAAAAGCTGCTGTTGGAAGTTCAACCGTTTTGAAACATTCCCTTCCCACACTGTTCTGCCAGAGTGGTATTTGCCCACTGCAGTAGCCCAGCTCTGCTATTACAGACAGGTAGCGTGTTAGAAAGAAGCCCTCTCTTTACTTTTGCTTCCAAAATTAAGCTTCATTTTGTCTTTGTGTTGTCTGCTGAAAAACAATACCATGTTGTCCTTCTTATATCTGGATGGTGCTGGAAAGGAATTGCCATCTTTTTCCTGGTGGAATACACGCCTCATGCAAAGCTGTTCACTGGTGAACAAGAATGTTTCAGTGCCCAGTTCTGTTTCTAGCTACATTTGGGTAAATTAGATGAACCTCCACAGCAAGTAGTGTTACCTGATGGTAAAATAATTGTAAGTAAGAATATTCATTATTCATTCATCATCATGGTGGTATTATGAAAAATAACCCCCGGTGTTCTGTGTTAGCCAAAAAAAGCCCTATATCTGCACAGGCATGCTACATAATAGCAATATGTCACTTTGTAGTTCTACATTAAACTTTTATGTGAGAAGTTACAGCTGGGGATGCCTGTGTCTTTCAGACTCTGTTTCAATAAACCTTTGAGAAAGAAAAAAGTGAAGGCCCTTCAGCTTTACAGCAGTTTCAAAGCATAAGCTTTATTACCTTTTTTTTTAATCCTAATACACTTCATGTTTTTACACAGACATAGCCTCTCAGTGAAGATAAATGATGAGACTCTACCTTAAAAAGCCTTTGCGTTTTCATTAATCCGCATTAGGTTAAAAGGGAATCGGAATTCTAAAAATACAGCACATCAGA
Organism: Campylorhamphus procurvoides; assembly: GCA_013396655.1. Classification (NCBI taxonomy): domain Eukaryota; kingdom Metazoa; phylum Chordata; class Aves; order Passeriformes; family Dendrocolaptidae; genus Campylorhamphus; species Campylorhamphus procurvoides. Next base: position 1,270,749 of record WBMV01001668.1, on the reverse strand, counting down.
GAAACAAGGTATTTTTCAGGTCAAGGTCCTCGTTCCCATCTGGTGCCATTTGGTAGTTCTAACATCTTCCATCTCCCCCTACTTCTTCATCTGTAAATAACTCACTGAAGTAAATGCTTGGAATAATTACAGCAAAGAATGATAAAATGCAGACTGGACTTAATCTCTTTGGGATCTAAAATGAAAAGCATAACTACAGACATCACAGTTATTGAAAAACTGTGGAGGTCTCCAGTCAGCAGGTGTATGAAATGAGAATAATGTCAGAGCATTACAAGCTTTGGGATTGCAATTGTGCTGTTCAAAAAAAATGTCAAAAGGCATATTAGTTCTGGAGAGGGGAAAAAATAACCTAACAGGGTTGATTTTCAAAAGTAGCCTGCAGTTTTCCTTCTGCAAATAATTATAGACTCATGTTTTAACAGTTAGATGTCAAAGCGCTTGCACCCATCTCTTAGGAAGCTGGAGATCTAACTACAACAAAATGTATGAAAATTTGCAAACTGAAAGGAGATTTGAGATGCTTCTAAAATTGATCGATCCATCAGCATCTGGACTGCTTTCTAAAAGTTTACAGGAACAAAATGCCTTTGTTTTTTTTTTTCACAAGGTCAGCATTGCCCCAAGAACAAGTCCTGGAGTAGCCCATGAGCTTTCTGGGTTAATATGAAAGAAACTACTCCTGCTGAGGTTTCATATCTCTACCAGGAATGTACAAAGTGGGCTGGACTCTGGGCACACTGTTTGCTGTCACTGCCTTCCTTCAGCATTATAAATACTTTGGCATCTCATTTTCAGAAGCAGACAAACTGTTCAGTTTGTCAGCTGTCTGGTACTGCTGTGTGCTGGCTGCCTGTCCTTATACCCACCTTGTGTCAGCTGCCTGTATAGGTGCCCACCATAGATGGCTCATTAGTAGTATGGACTCAATCGGGTAGCTAGAATAGGAGGTCTGAAAGTGAGAAAAAAGATGCCTCTTTTGAGTGATTTGAAGCCCTCTGCCCAGGGTGGCAAAAGCAGCATTCAGCACTGATTACCAAACCCAACATTTTTCTTCCTATTCTTCTGTGTTGCTGCCCAGGGCAGTACTAGGCAAGAAAGTATTCTTTGACAAAGAGGAATAAATCATGATCTCCTCTTTGCCAGAACAGGGAACATTATGAAAAACAAAAGATTCAGTTGTGGTGAGGGAGTGAATTTCAGAAATGTTGTGCAGCTTTTAAAAAATATTTGGGGGATGTCCTAGAATGGGGACATGACTCAGTACGTGTGACACCCACCAGTGTAAGATCCTTTCTGTTACTCATGCAGGATGGGAAGGAAAAGATCTGTTAGTAATGTTCAGTTTACACATGTTTTTCACTAAAGTACTTGACAGAAGAAAGTTTCATTGCTTTATTTAGTGTATTTTAGATCCAAGAAATGATAGTTGCTCTATATCTGAAAAATTGTTCATCTCTGTGGCTTGCATATTAACTTACCAGAAACTGGCCCCTAGGACATACCAGCCTGACTCCCATGCAAAGGGTTGTCAGAGTGAGCACAAACACGAGAGATTCTTATTTTAAAGCCTGTTTATATTGCCAACGTGGTGCAAAGTATTTGTGAATCTAAGCCCATTTTAAATGTCTATAATGCAACAAAAATTGCTGGCCATTACTGTGTTATACTGTTCCTCAAAGTAAACTTCACATTCAAGGATAAATGTATTCACAAATCTTAACTGCTGTTGACATACACACAAGTGCAAATATCATTTGAAGTTGTTCACTCAGCTGGGAAACTTCCCCCATCCTCATCTTGTTGCTTGCAATTACCCTTTGCTCCTTTCCTCCAGAAACTTTCTCCCTAGCTGGTATATCTTACCATCCTTCAAAATACATCGGCCCCGCTCCTGCTGCCCATCAGACCTGGCAAGCTAGACCTGATAGAAAGCCATCACCCAGGGACGGTTGATTCTTTCACCCAGGGTTTGCAAAGAGTCTCCTCCAGTGCTCAGCCTTTTGCAGAGCTAAGGGTTACTGTTTCTCTCTACTCGGCAGAAGCAAAGGAGATCCGAAATGGTCATCTTCCCCCCTTCCATGCCTACAGGAACATGTTCTTTACAAGCTTTCAAAAGCAGGCTGAAACTTTAATGCCCAGCTAAGGTGGGGCACAGGAAGGACAGGATTGAGGGCACTGCAGCCAGCGTGCCCTGGGGCTTGCAAAGGGGAGGCCACTGCTGGGTCATTTATCACTTTTAAAGACAGATCATATGATCTCTCTTTATAAGGTTCTGATTTGCTTTCTACGCCACTAGGAGTTGCCTGATAAGCAAGCAAGAGGACTGCTACTGCTGCAACTTGTTCCCAGCAGCTTTTGAAGCAGACAAAATGGAAAGAGAAGGCTTAACAAACTATCAGATGGGTTTTCCACTCTAGCTCAGGAGAGGAAATGAGATAGCAAAGGGGGGTTGATTTTTCTGGTGAGTTTGGCTCATCAACTCAAGGAACAATTCACTTGTCTCCCTCTCAAGCTCTACAGAGTGTCAGTGCATCTCACTGTGCCCTTCAGAACCTTCCTTTTCTGTTCCAAGGTTTGCTCAGTTTTCTGTCAATCCTCATGGAGTTTGTCCCAGAAATGCTGGTGCCTGATCCGCCATGTTACTTGAGAAGAGACAACTAGATGGAGAGTTAGAATTCTGCACCATGAAGGCACAGTCTGTTTCCTATTCCCTCTCTTGGCAGTGGTGGAGCCTTTGGAACATGTGTCACATATAGCCTGAACTGATAGCCTAATCTGAAGTCACTCCAATTGGGTACAAAGACTACTTTAGGAGAAGCTTGCCTGTTTAGTTAGGTTTCAGATTACTTTAAAAGTGCAGGGAGTGGGTCTAAAGCAAATAATTTTTTCTGTGGTGAATGGGAAGATCGAAAGGAGAAGTTCTGGAGAAAGAAGAATGGACAGCCTTTCTTAATGTCAAAGGTGACATAAGCACATCTCCTCCAAACCATTCTCACAAGAGAATTTTTTTCAGCAAGACACAGATTGCTTCAATCTCTTTGTAGCAGTCTTTGAAGCTTCCCCCTTACTGCTGTTATGGAGGAGGCAGGGTTGTCTTTGAGAATTTCTGCAGCCCTGAAGTGTGCCTCCTCCAAAGGCTTTCATATGATCAGATAGTTGCTTCAAACAGCTCCCTTTTTGGAACTTCTCTGCCATCACACAAGGGCAAACTGGTATGTCTGCCTCACAAAATTATTAAATTAAAAAAACAAAAGGCTTCATTAAAAGTATTCTGACAGGGTCTATGTAAGGCCTCAATTTTTGTTAGACAGAGGCTCAGCTAGGAGGATGATGAATGGTGTTGGAAAGGAGCCACCAATTAGGAGACATCAATTTTTCTGTCAACAGGATAACCCCTTTTACAAAACTTGTCATATGTTTACTCTTTTTCTGTTTGTGAAGGTAGTTGTTTGGCAGCAATATTTTGAATGAGAGGAAGAATTTATAAATTGGGGGTTTTAGGTTGTCATTGCTGCATTGTTTTGGGTTCCTGTCTTGTGGGATATTTTCCGTGTTCAGGGTTCTTGCTTCTCAGTCTGTCTGCTGTCTGCAACTTCCATTTGTAATACTTGGAAGGGGGGATGACTCTATTTCTGCAGTGATTTCTGGGGGGAAAACACTTGTTATGGTAGTAGGTACCTTGGGAGCATAGGACTTGGGGCTTGTGATGTCTTCAGGTAGCTTAGGAATGCTACTATATGTTCCCAAAAGGAAGAGAAATACATTTTTGAACATTTCTTTGTGTAAAAAATTATGCTTGTTATGCTTATATCCTAATAAATGTTCTTCTGTATTTAATAATTTGAGATACAACTGAAGTCATATGGATTTTTCCCAGTTTATACATTTTCTTTACCCACATGAAACATATTTTCCATGTCACCTTTTACTGTATAGGAAATTTTACTCACTTTTCTTATGTGAAGCTGTATATATCCTTTATGCATCCGCATGTATGCAGTGATTTGCAGCTTCTGCTGTATTTCATAATAGCTTATTGCAAGTCATCTTATGAAATCATTAGTGGCAAATGCTTAACAGATATTAGAAGAAAAAACAAGAAAGTTCTGTGTTCTTAGCATATGTGTAATACATGGAGAGTGCACGAGCTGCCTGTGCATGTTACATTTGGCAAGAGACTGAAAGAGAAGAACAGGTAGCTAGTGAGATTTCAGATGGGCACTGGTAGATGTTGACATGACCTTAAAGCCTGTCAGGTTCTTATGTGAGAACCCTGCTTCAGGAAACAGAGCATATGATGGTTTCTGAGGGGTGGCTAAAAAGTTACAGCTGTGTAATGGACGTCTACTGGCTCACTGTGTTGTTTTTCACTTGTGTTACGGAGAGGGGGAGGCTTAGCATGGAATAGAGTGGAAGGTCATAGTTTTGGTAAGTGGCCATTACTGGTAGGTTAGGTATACACTTCCTTGTTATCTGGTGTCAGATCATGCAGCTCAGTGCTCAGGTAGCAGCTACATTGAACATGTGCATTAGTGAAGGCAGTTGTTTTATCCCGGACACAGACCACATGCAGACCATCCACTAGTGTCTAATGTAGGCATAATTATGATTCCACCTGCCCGTGTCTGATATGAAGCACTCATTACTGTTTTGAAATGAGACACAATAGTAGTCATCTCACTGCCTCTGATGTGTGACGGATCAGTGTCTGAGAACATCCTTCTGGGTTTGTCTTGGTGAAGACAAAGGTTTTGGGGCTCTAAATTGCAATTTTTCAACTCTTTTTTCAAAGTATGTTTAGACTGCAAAAGCAAAAGCGCTTGTGTTCTATAAACTCTTGCTGTTTATCTTCAAGGTGGAATTTTTATTTTTTTTAACTGATGGTGAGACTGAATCTGGTTTACCTGAGCAATCATCTTTGTCCCTTAGCTAAACTGCTACCACTGCTTTTGGTGGAATGCAGGAATCCCTGTGGAGATGGAAGATGGGCACCCAGTGGCAGCTTAGTCCTGTCATGTAAACAACTTTGTACTTAGGGAGAAAGTTGTCCAAAGTACCTAAGTGATTTAGTGTTAAAAAATCTCCATTTCGTTTATTTCCAAGCTCTGGAGTGAGATAAGCATTTTTCAAAGTGTTATGCCATCCTGCTTTTTACAATGCTCTCTGCCACAAAGACATCCTCTTTTGTTACCTATCTTGTTCCTCTTTTCCAGGTTGGCCTTCCTTTTATGATGTGATCAGTCCTGATGTAATTAATTTCAATGATGATTTCTCCTATGGGATGCATCGGATTGAAATATCCTGCAGTCAGGTTAGTTTATAGCATACACAGACCATTCCAATGGCAAAGGCTGCAAAAACCATTACAGCATTCTGTACTTTCCTTGAGATTTGCAAACCTCTCAGTTCTATTAAATAGTAATCGTTGTGAGAAAGCACAATGGGTTGTAGGTATAACAGCTGGGTGGAACGAGCTGAAGGCACAAAGGGTTCGTTGGAATGCACGTTGTTGTCTCATGTGAGATTTAACAGGGCAGATGTAAATGGTTGGACTCAGTGCTGAGTTTACAAAAATAGTCTTCCTGAAGAGAGTCCCTTCAAAGGAGCTCCCGAGCCTGAGCCTGGCCAACTGACTCCACACATGAGTAGTTGAGAGAAGTTGAAAGCAGTGACTGTCTTGTGTGCTGATTCCATCACTCTACATTACTGTGCAGCCGTGCTAACTCATTCCCAACACTCATTCCCAGCGCAGTCCTAATGGTTGCTTCAAACAATCCCATCTGCCATAATAATGAAGTCAATAGTCATTCAAAACATGCCCAAATTTTCCGTTATCTGTCTTGTTCTACTTTTTCTCACCCTGTGTGCTGCCCTCCTTTCTGAAGGGGATGGCATAATCGTTACATAGCAGAGGGAGAAGCTGCTGCATTGGTGTTCAGCGGATGTACCCAGCAGCTTGCAGTCCTCTAGCTCCACATGCTCAAACTGCTTCTGAGAGAAGCAGCAGCTTCATTTGGGCAGTGATAATTTGCTATTCTCCTTCCAGATAGTAGTGTTGAAGGGGTGACTGATTTCATCCCTGACAATATGCATCCTTACTAGTTAGTCAGTCCTCGTATATAATGCTCAGAGTCAGTTAAGAAACTTCTCAAGAGTATCCATTACCTTCAGTTTGCATAGAGTGCTTGGCCCAATATGTTAGTGGTCAAATTAGCATGTCTGCTAGTATGTCATGTGTACCACATAATTCTGTAGTCTTTAGATGGATGATATGCTTTAGAAGATCCATTCAACACCTTATGGGAACATATATTTCCCTAAATTCCCTAGCAAGGTAGCAATCGGACTGCAGACTGAAGACTTGTGCTTCACCAGTGATTACCAGAATAATCAAAAATGCAATCCAGTCTCTTTGGCTCTGCTTAGTAGGCCTGAATAGTGTTAAAATCAGCTTACTGCTGACCTACTTAGCCTGTACCTGTTGGCCCACTTCATAAGATGGCCAGAACTCCTGGAGAAGCCCAAGGAAGCCTGTGGTCAGGTCAAGGAATGTCATTTACCTGTTGCCAACAAAATAGTATTAGCAGAACCTGAGACCAGCAGTATTAGCAGCAGTCACATGCAGACACCATAAAATCAAAGCAAAACCAAAACCTGAATTTGAAGGAAAAAATATGACTAAGGTTGCTGTATAATCCAACAGCAACTTCCTACCAGCTATTGCAGCTTCCCAGGGCAATAACCCCCACAGATGATCAAATCACCCAGGCAAATAGCTTGAGGATTGGTGAACGTCTTTGCAATCAGTGCTCAGCACAGTTAATACTGCCACAGTGTGTACCTGTACATATCAATAAAATTCCATACTCACAGAAGTAGTGTTTGCACAGCAATAGCTTGGACTCAAGTACAGCAGCTGACTGCAAGCTGCTTTCCATGCCCCCTGGTAGCGTATTAGAGCCAGGAGGCTTGGGAGATCCAAGCACGCTGACAGTTAGCGGTGACTCCCCTTTCCTGCTCCCAAGCACATACTTCAAATGCTTTAACCATTTCCCCATCCGAGTGCATTCTGGACGATATATTTATGTGCAAGACTGCAACAGATGATTGTTTCTTTTTTAGAGGCTTTACAGGCATATATGTATATGTCCTAGAAAAATCATCAGCACCTATTATGTGTGGGGAGAATAGTAAAGTCAATTCATCCTTTGTACTCTCAGCTGAGGACCAGGTTTCTTATACTGTGATACAAAGGATTGAATTACATTTCTCTTTAGGGCAGATGAGTTATAGATTCCTCCACACAGAGAATCACCACATAAATTCTTGGTTAGGGGTAATCTCAAAAGGTAACAAATTTTGCAGTAATCCAATCCTGGTGTGATTCTGCCATTACAAGAAGGTGTAATGAGACTACCTCAGACTCTCACACAGCTTCTTAAATTTTGTGAGGAAAACCTTTTTGATAGATTGTCTTTAGAGCCTGTATGTGAGTATATTACTCCTACAGACCATTTCTCTCTACAGTTTCTCTTGTTCTGTTTCTGTCCAGTAGAGAGGGAATGATTTATCTTTTGTTAAATGTTAGTCTGGAAAAGATTTGTTTAACACTTCAAGCCAGGAGGTTTAGAAGCATTCTTAGTTGAGATGAGATGATTTAATTAGGATGCTGAGCATTTAGAAAAGTACTCTCTCTTGGACACTTAGTTTTTTAAATTTTTTTTGCCAAGGTATGGAAAAGCTTTATAGTCAGGTGAAATGCCTCATTGTTAGGTACCCCATTTTGAGAAACAGCTCAGATTTTCAGCACAAACTGCCTAAAAAAGGCCTTCAATATAAAGGAAAATGAAAAAAAAAACTAAACAGTGGAGAATGGAGGAAAGGGTAGCAAGACAGCAGTCTTTCAGGAACAAGACTTGAAGTTTTGTTTTCTCTAGGTCACATTCAACTTTCCCTTGCCTTTTCCTTATTTTCCATGTTTTAACTTCCTTCCTTACAAAGCTGAGCAGCTCCTGCTTAACCCAGTCATCCATGTCATTTTCCTTTGCCTCTGGAAGCTCCTCCTGCTGATACCATGGGCTAGAATCCCTCAGTTGTTGTTGGGGTCTTTGCTGGACTGCCATGGCTGTCTCAGCATCTCTTCTCCAGGGGCAGGGAGCTTGCCCTGGAATGTGTCTGTATGGGTGGGACCAAAGGGGGGTAGCACTGAACCTGAACATGCCTACCTGCCCTGCTCCTGGAGGCAGTGAAGATTATTGTTTCAGCTGTCATTAAACGAGAAGAGTTTCTGTAGCTGGTGTGAGAACCTTCCCCAGCCTTTCAGTCTGCTGAGGGAGGTTAACATGAAGGCAAGACTTTACCTGCTTCTACAGACACCCTTCCTGTTGCTTTGGGGAATTAAAGGCCATAACAGCAGGAGAACATTAGCAACACGTTAACTGCAGGGTAGAGATTTGCCGTCACTAATTCATTCACAGTTTGGAATAATCATATTGCCTCTATGTATTTGGAATACTATGAATTAATTACATGTTAAGAATAATTTGCAGTCTTTAATTTTTGCAGTCTGACTGCGAGCCCATGAACAGCTCTGTGATCTCAGTTACATCATTCCAGCTCTCACTGAGATCAGCTATTGACTTGAAAGGTTGAGGCTCTTTGGTAAAGCAGCATGACTTTCCTGTTCAAGATAAATATTTCTCCAGTGCAAGGTTTTATTTTTTTATTTCTTGTGGCAGGCTGTAAAAATGAACTTGTGGAATTTAAGTGACTAATTACAAGAAGCTCTTATTACCCAGATAAGTTGTCAGCCGTAATGTGCAATGATAGTAATCTTAATTTTTGAGTAAGGTTCAGCAGGATTAGCTTCTTTAAAATATTGTACTCTTCTGTAAAGCAAAGGACTGTTACCTTTCTTACAGACAGAAGTACTGTTCACCCTGAGTACCACTGCGAGTATCTGGGTCTTATTCATTCAGAGCAAAGGTGTCAACAGACCATTTGCAGTTTCATATTTCTTACTAAAAGCAAAATTCAACATAATTTATAATTACTCCTAACTAAAGATTATTCATTTATAAGTATTTTACATACCTTTGCTACAGATCTTTTTCAGTCACCTGTTCCTATATACTACAGAAATTATTAGAGAAGTGTAGGATGGGCTCCACCTCCTCCAGGGACAAGGAGCAGTGGAGCAACAAGAAGGGCCTGATGCTCAGAATAGTGTCAGGCTGTAGAAAGGAAAATAAAAAAGTGTACAAGGACACACTCCAAAGAATATCTTCACTGGTTTAGGTGCTCTCCAGGATTTAATGTTTGGGTTTTTTTAACCAAGGGTATAGCAGATGGCTGCAGGCTGAAGAGAGCCCAGAGCTCAGGCTTTCCCTTTCTTACACAGATATCCTTACAGCAGTAAGCGAAACAGTGAAGCGGTGGTGCCCTCACCACGCTTTTTTTAACTGCGTTCCTGCCATGATGTCATTCCGGAGACAGGCAGCTCCTCAGAGATAGTGGTCCCACCAAGCATATGCAGCAGCATAATGGGAAACACTCAGGAAATTTGGGCTTGGAGTCTGAGGCGCCTGTGGTATTGCAGAAGATAGTCTTTCTGGATCGCTCTTGCAAATAAATGTAGGTTGTAAATGCCACTTGAAAGGGTCATGTAGGCAATGTGTTTCCTTGGAAGGGGCTGTTAGTCATTGCTTAACACCATGGTGATCCCATAGAGCTGCACAGAGACACAGTGATACTCTGTTTATTTTGTTTCAGTGTGGTGCTCACCTGGGGCATATTTTTGATGATGGACCTCGCCCAACTGGCAAACGGTACTGTACAAACTCTGCTTCATTATCTTTCAAGCCAGCAGACAAGAGCAATGCCGGAGAAGGCAATGGTAATGCCAGTCCTGCCCGAACAGGCAAAGCTGAGCTGTAGGATGAAGCAAAGCCTGCAGAAAACTGCGCCGATCCCACACAGCTTAAAAGGAATGTTTTCTAAGTTGCCTGCTCTCTTATATCCTAAGAATGTTCTAATATATGAAAGCATTTTGCACCATCCTTCTTCTTCCTCACTTTTTCAGAACTGAGGCCTTGCCTGCCAGTGCGCTTACTATATAGTTGGATTGAAAAATATGTTGACTGAGTCCACAGGTTTTCTTTTCCTTTGCTTTCTTTGAGATTTCTTTGGGGAATCTTTAAATTGAGAGGCTTTGACATCATTAGTTATTAGTTTCTTCTTAATGCTGTGTTCCTTGGGTTTGAGCACTATTCCTTTTTGTGTGGAAGGTGGGACTTGTGTTTATCTCCAGTCTATAGGAAACTTCTGGGCATAAGAAAATCCTGAATTCCTAGCACATCTCTGCTTTGTTCTGACTTGTGAGGCATGCAGCCTTTGGTCATATGTATTCAACCATCTCCTAGCATCAGCCACACCCTGCAAAAACTTGTAGTTATGGCTGTTCCTTCCCAGCTGAGAGATGTTAAGACCATCCTTTGGCTAATTTACTGCCAGAATTTCAAGGATGTGATTGAGAGGATGTAAACACTGTCTCAGCATCTGTTATCCCTTGGTTTGGTATTTAAAACAAGGTTTTCACTAGAAAGGCTCACTTTTGCAGGCTACTAATGAGACTTTGTCTGTTTGTGAAGCCTGTTCAACAAGTGTAAAGCAAATCTGAAAGTTGAAATCTGCAGGGGGTAATTATATGGACAAGGGCAGAGATAAACTTGCAAAGTGAAGTAGATGAGGGATGACACTGGGCTCTTTATCTTGTCAGTTGCTACAAGGATTCAGAAACATAACAGAATGCTAGCAGGGGGTTTAGGAGTTTCAGTAGAAAGAGGGAGACCCTCCTGAAGTATCCAGTTTGAAAGATTAGCTGGCCTGGATGCATACTGCCTATAAGAACCCAGCCTTTAATTTGTGCAGTTGTGGTTTAGGACATGAGGGACGGGGTTAGTGTAAGAAATTAATTTGAAAAAAGCCTGTCAGAGCTCCAGAAATTTTCATGAAGAAAAATTTGCTGTCCCATAAGATGTTTTTCACAACTGCTTTTAGATTTTGTTGAATAACAATTCGTCTAAAATTGTGCATCATACTGTTCTTTAAGCTATGCTATACAATATTTGCTAATGCCACTTTGCCTTTAAACATTGAGAGACTTAATGAATATGGTATTTACTTTTATTGGCAAACTTTGTGACTAAAGTGTTTGGATCCAATTTTATTTCCAGTAGGAACAAAGCAACCACTGAATTTTATGGAAGCAGGATTGAGGTTTTTATGTCAGTGGCAATAAACATATTATCTAAAGTTCAAACATCCTTCAGTTGAAATATAGCTACTGTGAAAGCATATGGAATGGTCAGAATTGCCTTTTCTTTTTAGCAATATAAGAGAGACACGAAAAAAATCATTCAGTACCTCAACATTAAATGGATGCAAAAAGTATGATAAATATTTACAGCTAAAACACTTGGGCTCTGCTGTAGCGAGCACCTAATCATATGAGTATTCCCCCAGATGTCATACAAGGAATTGCTCCTTGGCTGCAAGAAAGATTGTGCAGATTGACCTTTGGTGTTTCAAGGTGGTCAAGTTTCTTCTAGTCTCATTGGTTTTAGCAATTTCTTCTACGAGGGCTGCTTTTATTCTTTGCTTTTATTTAAAGAAAAGCAGTTTTTCTTTACCACATTTTCTGACATAAAAATAAAAAAGCAGCATCTATAAAAATATGGTACATAAACAGATTGCTGTTTGATTTAAGTATTATCAAATTTCAGCGTATTCCTGCCTTACGTTAAAGAAATATATTACTTAAACCTCAGAACACAGTAATGTATGCTGTCCTACAGGAGATTTATTTTTGCAGGATATGGAATGCAATGAAACGAGTCAATATGGTGAGGTGTATGTGATCTCTGGGAGTTAGATCATTTAGTATAGGAAACGCATTGTTCTCATGCACAAGCTGTACCACAGCACAGTGCAAGCTAAGACAGATTTCCTTTTACTGCTCTTAAAAGATGCTAGTAAGGGCTAGTATTGAACCCTCCAAATGCAGTTCAGTCTGGTGATGATCACAGCAGAGGAAACTTGGGAGCTGAGCGTAATGTATGTAATAATAGAATATTTCTGTATGTTTAAATTTTGCACTGTTTAGATCCTTATAAAAACTGCAGACTGTGTAGAAATAGCAAACTATATTTTCTGATATCTCTATTTTACTCGGATGTTTAAATAACATATCTTAAAAATCATGTCACACATGTTATTTATATATACTATATATATATAAAATTGCACATGTTTTATATATATATACGTACACACATATATTATTCAAGTATAATTTTAGGCTTCTGTATCTTTTTAATAACTAAAACCTTTCCGTAAGAGGGTTCAATACTTTTAAGAAATCAAATATACATTTTTCAAATTAAATTTGTTTTCGTATATTTGTTGTACACAAATATAAAATAAATTTCTTTATAAATAATTCTGCTCTGCTTCCTCATTTATCCAGTTTTATGTCAGGTTTTTGCACTCCTACCTGCAGCATGTCTTAGGGAACTTCTGTCCCCTGACTTACTGTGAATATTATACATCTGACACCTTATCTCTAGCAGGTTTCTGACAGGGCTTCAGCACTGCAGGGTACCAGATATCCTAGCCCCTACCAGCTTTCAAGAGAATATCACAGGTACCCAGGCCCAAAAGAGAGGAGAAACGTTTAGAGATAGGCTCAACTTTTAACTTAGCAGCAGTCTTAGCCACTTCTGAAAGGTGCAGTGTGGGATGTGGTGAGTTGCAGGCAGGCATGTTACAGTGCCCAGACTCGGTCGGAAGTGAAGGAATTTAGCTGGAAAGTTGGTTCCTGCCAAAATTTCATCTCCAAGGATGCAGGTTTAGACTGCACAGGTGGAAGGATAATGCCACTCCGTAAATCAGTCCTGCAGTGAATTTTGGAAGATAAGTGCAAGAGAGGGGCAGAAGTTGCAGGCTGTTTTTAAACCAGCTTCTATATTTGTGCTCATGGGAACCAGAGAGTTGCTTCAAAATTGATTCCCTTGCTAATTGTTCTCAAACATTGCCAAGTATCCAGATGGCACACTACAGACATTTTTTACAAGTTTAGTATGACCCCTGCTAGTTCACAAATGAATCCCTCGTGGCCTTCTGTGTCCCACCCTTCCAGTGTAGTTCCCTCTCAGAACTGTAATAATTTGTTATTTCTGAAACGAGGTACTGACTTGTACCCACTAAAAAGAGATGCAGAGCTGGGTGCTCCATGATGGCTTTGCCCTGTGCTCTGAGCATAACCTGGCCAGTCCGTCTGCACCCAGAGGTGCTGTGCTAAGGCAGATCTTCAGAGCCATGCAGTCCTCTTGCTGGTGCTGCCCTGATGGCAGACACGGGGGATGGCTCTTTGCTCCAGTCCAGCTCAAGGCAGGCTGTGTTTTGCAGTGCATGACATGCAGTTATTCCTAACACATGTGCACACCCTACCACTTTAAAACCAGGGAAATTTCTATTAAGAGACACTCTCCCTGCCATTCTCGCTGTTCACCAGGGTGTCCCAGCCCCATGGTGGGAGAAGTAGGGGTGGCAGAATCAGCAATACAAGGCAAATTAACCAATTGCTTTGAGATTCTCTTACTGTTACAGCTTTATGGCTTTCATATATTAAGAGCACCTTAATTGTAAGCCTTTTTTATGAGCTCTATCAGGTCTCATACACTAAGGGAAAACTCAGTGTCCATATGAAGTGGTTGTAACTGGGGCCTTGTTACAGTGACTACAGCGTGTAAGACAACATCATAAGTCAGCATTTCTGTTAGGGTGACTGCAAAGAATGCATTGTGACAAACATGGTGCCAAGTGTGGATGTGGATGACAGTTCTCAGTTGTACTGGATGGTCTCAGTCTTAATTCAGTTAGCCTTATTTTGCAGTCCATATACCCAACTGGATTTCTTAAGCCACAAAGTTAGACCTCCTCTCACAGAATTTTTGGTGCATATAAATTTTTTGTGGTTGTTTAGTACATTACAAAATGTCTGCAGTTACTGTCATTGCATGGCCAGCAGTCCTCTTGTCCTTCACCCATGTCTGGGAGTGGATATGAAATACACGATAGAGGCTACTTTTCTCATCTTAAGTCAGCATTTCAAAATCATTCCCTCTCTTCCTGCCCTTGAAGGACTTTGAGGAGGAAAACAAAACACTGTCAGCACTTTCTCCATTACAATCAGTGTGCTCTATACCCACTTGTTTACAGAACAAATGGCAGAGTATTCAATGGCACCAGAAGCAAATTTGTCAGCTTCCAAGTTCATTAGAGTAAGAGAAATTGTTGCTTAGCTCATTGGCAAACGAAACTAATAGGTCTTGTTTTATTGGCTATTAAAATGAGGCCACCTACAGGTCCCATAATAAACCTGCAAAAATGTTTAATCTTGCTATGTGAAGACCTGCATTCCAGTTTAGCTTGTTCCTACTTTGTTATAAAGAGAAGTCATACACCACAGGGCCTGACTAGATCAAATTTAGATCAAAGCCATGACAGCAGCCAACAACTGTATTGCTTTTACACTCACAAAAAAAAAAAAAGGTGAGATAATAACATGCCCTGATGAAATCACTGAAACACTGAAATAGTCAAACTCTGCAGTGTAGGTCTGAAATCTTTATACACAGCCCACCAGTGTAGTATTAAGCGCACTGAGCCAAAAGGTCTCAGTCATGTCCACATGTTTTTGGGACAGAGACACACTTGAGCAGTCCAAATCAAGCAGGAAAAGTGCACTCAGAAGCCCTCCTCAGGACATCCTAGAACTTATAGCCCGTCTTCTCAGACCTTTGTTTTAGCCAATATAAGCCAGCAGAAAAGAGAAGCAGTTCCAGAAAAGAAAAGAGAACAGGCTTCCAGTTTCAAATTCCTGTTTTACTCACCTCTTGCAAACACCAAAGACATTTCACTATACAGATGTCTTAGTCAGTGCATTCTCAGTTGCTGCTCTTTGTATTTTTAGTATAGATGATACCTGCATTCTAGCTTCTTTTAGCCAGGAAATTTTACTGCCCTAGCACAACAGATCCATTCCCATCCCCTCCATTTTCAGCCACTGCAAGGATTTTTTTCGCTCTTGTTTTTCAGTAGCTGGCATTCCAGATCATGGTATATTATTATTTTCTTTTCACTGTAGAATAAAAGCTGTCTGAACTGTGGCTTTGTCTTGTGTTAGACATTGTACTTCTCACTTCTTGTATGTCCAAGTGGAAAGAAGATCTCTTCCTCAAAATACAAACAATCATCTACTGGAAACATAAGAGCCAAGACAAGTTGTGCGTGCCCACTTGCTGGGAAAAATAGTTATTTGAAAAGCAAATAAAATATGTCTTTGTTGGTCTGTTAAAGTGGGCAAGTTGATTTTGTGTGGGTGCTAGTTAATGTTCATGTTTTTCCAGGCCATACTAAAGCCCTTGTTCTTGCATTCTGGTTATTGTCTCCTCCAGTTTACAACTTCATTGTTGTACGTTTCATACAAACATGAACATCTGGAGAACATCCTCAGGTATAACTGCTGGGCAGTGCAGAAAATATCTGGTGTGATCTGAAACAGCTTTTTCTTCTCATGAAAGTACACCCCTGGGACTAGGAAACTTCAAAGGACTGTAATGGTGTAGAGATCCTTTCACCTCAAGAGCACCACTTCACATTTGCCCTAGAACTGTAACAGCAAGCATCCCTGGTGATTTCTTAGCTGTTCAGTATTTTTAGTTGGTCCTCATACCAGCTCACAGAAATCACTGTGGCAGTATCCCTTAGTGATCCTGCAACTGGTGAGGAGATTGAGTTCCTTGCTGTAAGAACAGTTGGTTTCCATCCAGAGAGTAATCAGAAGATGGAAGGGTAGATGGAGGGTGGGGAAGGGTAAAAGGAATTTTCATTTTGCTGTTTGCCCCTTGAGTTCACCTTAAACTGCATGGACTTTCATCATGGCACTGTAAGATCACATTTAACTCATGACAATTAAAATAACAGTCATGTGAAACCCTGTAAAAATACGTCCTAATTCTTAACCTCATTCTGGTATCTGTCTTACACCACTGACTTTCGTGAAAAACAGCTCCTATAGATCTGAGGGGATGGAAAGGACTACTGAGAAAGATTCTTCAACATACTTGAAATAAAATATTTTCAAGAATCCTCAAAATCTTTGACAGGAACAGGATGCCTTTGGAAAATCCTACTCCTCCAAATAACTAGTACAGAGAATGTAAGTCCTAAAGACCATGGACCAAATTCCAAAAGAGAGGTATGTACCAGCTAAAGCTCAGCAGTGTTGACTGCTCAGTGAGCCAGTACCTCCCGCTGCCTCTCTGCATGCATCTCTACTGCTCTGTGTTCACACCTTCCTTTACGTGCTGCAAAAGGTAGTTGGAATCACAGTATTCTCATACACCTTTGCTTGAGTCCTCTTATACAGGATTTTGAGAAAGCTGATCATTTTATCTTGTTCCTAGTTTGAAGAATTTCTAGAAAAAAAGTCCAAACAGTTTTTGGTTATTTGGGGTGGGGGTTTTTTGTTGTTGTGTTTTCGGGGTTTTTTGGTTGGTTGGATTTTTTTGGTTGGTTGGTTTTTTCCCCCTAAAGCTGAGAAAAGTCTAAACAGTATCTGGAATTTGTTGTCTTTATGTTGTGAACTTCAGCTTTGTAGGCTACCATCAGTCCCAACAGTCACCAGTGTCCATGAATTCAGTATTCTCTATTGATAAATTACAATTTTATCTTTGTTTGGCTAGGGCTTTTAGTAGCCTGCCACCTCAGAACCATTGCCTAATATATCATTAGAGGGCAAATACATTCCTATGTATGTCTGTGGCATATAAGCAGCTCCTACCATAGCCTGGCCATTTCAGCATCCTGCTGAGGAAGGAAAGCAGTGCCCCAAATAATTTAGACTGCAGATTTTTCTTTTCAAATAAAACATGTTTTTGTTTTTCAAGGTCAGACACAGTGGCTGTTCAGGTCACAAAATGCCAGAGACTGTTTACTTTGGAAAACAAGGACATCCTTAGTAGGAGGTACATTTAGCAACACCCAAATCTGGCATTTTAAACCAGACATACTTATGGATACCACGACATAGAGGGAGAGTGTCCAAGAGCTGACTGATGTACATGCAACAGGAATAATATTTGGTATTCTCACTTACGAACTCAGATACCTCAAAGCATGTGGGAGATCCTCAGATGAGAGGATTAAATATTTTGTGTTGACTGCAGTCAGTGTTTGTGGTGGAAAGTGATTTTTTGAAAGGCTGAGGCAGTGCCCAGTAGTGAGTTGTATCTAAAAGCATTTTAGTCATAATGTAACAGCACTTTTGCTACACCCAGATGCCATGTGAGATGAAAGGTTTTCCTCTTCCCTTTGGGTATTTTATTTAATCTTTCAGCTGAGTCAACTATTCAGGCAATGGAGATTTTTAAAAGTCAGATTTTCTTCTATGTCTTTAGTGGAAATAGAGAAGAAATTATTCTTTGAAAAGCTGATATTGAGTGGCAAGAAAGAAACCAGTGTTATAGGTTCCTTCTATTAGTACAAATGGAGTCACCTTTAGATAGAGCTTTGCTTCCCTTCTGGATTGTATTGCAGGGCTGAGGCTGACCAAGCAGGATGCACAGCTTTTCTTCTCCTTGCTAACTGGCCAAGCCCACTTTTTCTAAGAGTACAGGAGTTCTCATGTCTGTGGACAACTTGGCTGAAAAGGCATGGTCTCCTAGACCTTATTGAATCCTCTCTGGAGAAACCACGTATCTCCAGGCATTTCCATCCCTCACTGGGTGGCCATGCATGAGTTTATATATACTGTTGGAAAATCTATGTGATTTTCTGTATGTGGATTATTTTTTTCATCCCAACTTTTACACCACAAACCAAAATTGCTATAGATAACCACCTCTGTGAAGACATTTGTTTCCTGTTGGCATTTAATTAGTAGATACCTTCTGTGGGTCAAGTTAGAAGACAAAAGTAAACACAAATTTTAGATGACTCAGCCTATTCTTAACCAGCGCAGTGTTTAGAAATATTAAACTGCAATAAAAGTCCGCATCTGTGTGGACTCACCTAGAGTTTCACAACAGCAGTGAGAATAGGGCACATTGCTTCCTATTTCAAATATCTTTGAAACATCCTTTAAAAGAATCTCTATTAGGTGTTAGGAGTATAGAGCCTATGGCATTCAGTTTCACAGTTTTGACCATTTAAGAGAGATGAATAAAATAGGTTAGGTTTCAGAAGCTCTCTGGACGGATTACTGTTTTAGCCCTGAAAATACACATTTCTTCCAGCAGTATAAAAGTGAGGGGGGTGTTCATGCCACCAGTGTAGGAAACACACATGTCTTTTCTCCAGTGACTAAACTAGACTATCAAACTTGCTAATGACTGAAGGAAAGCCTTTCACTGCCTCACACTAGTAAAACCTAAGTGTTTTCTGTAGCGTTACTTCCGATTTACACCAGTGCAAAAGAGAGGCAAATAGCAGGCAGCATCAGTGTACCACAATAGTCCACGTGCTCTTAGTGGCAGTGAGTGAGTATGGAAGAGCAAGTCCAGCAACCCCTGGAGACAACCACATGAATCACCAAAGGCACACTCAGTTATCTTGAGTCTTATCAAGTAGATCCATCCAAATTAACTACATTTAAAACAAAACAAAAAAGGCATATGAACTCTGCTGCTTTCTGTAAGGAAGGATAAACAGGCAAAATGGCAGAGCTGAGCTACTGGCCCAGGGGATCAGTGCTATGAAGACAGGTAGAGAAACTGCTCGTACGGGCAGATCCCAAAGATGAGTCACCGACTTCTGCCTTCCAAATGCATATACTGTCCTTAACAATCCATAATTTCAATGTGTTTTTCATTGTACAAAGGAAAATCTGAACTCCATCCCATTCTATCCAGCAGCTTGAAAATCTGAGCTCCATCCCACTCAATAATCCAGCATCTTGTCCTTATCAAGATCTGTGGGCTGGGCAGTCAGCTGTTGGAGGCCTGGGATTGTTCATAGGATGGTACTTAGAGATGCCTTCAAATCACGTGAGGCAAACGCTGTTTTTAAAAGACAGACATGAGCTAAGAATATTTATATTTTGAGAATAACAGATAACTTGGGACAAAATGGTCACCTTCAACTCACAAATAGTTTTCATTCCTGAGACTGTATTTACAGTTTCAAAAATTCACATCAAAGTCTCCAGGTTTGTTTGAAGACACGCATGAAGAATTATATGGTGAAAGGTTTCATTCTGGCTGTGAAAAAAGTTAATTCAAAACAACTAAAACATCAGCCATAAAGATGTACAACATTTTTCAGGAAGCCTTGTCCACCTTGAACTAATGTTTTCATAAAAAACAGCCTGCCTGTAATAATCACTGTTATTGAAAAGACATCCCAAGGTTACTGTATGGAAATATGTTAAACACGTTCTGAAATCCAGTCTAATATAATTTCAACATTAGAGCTCATTCATAATCCTGTATTAAAAGCCCATGCAATTTTCATGAAATATGTCTGTCTCTGTAATCATGAATGCTGAATATTGTCATGGCTTTCCAGGAATTTTCAGCCTCAATGCAGAGGAAAGAAAACTCTTCCAACTGGACGTCTACACCACTGAGAAGAAATAACAATAACAGGTCTAAACGTAAAATAAACATTTCTGGAAAAATACTGTCTTTTCAATGAGGCTGTAGTCTGAATTTCAAGCTACTAGTAATATGACACAGAGGCTTCGAATGTGCCTGTGGTTACAGCTCCTTGCTTTGTGTGGCACTGGAGACAAACAGTCCCAGTAGGAAAGAATCTGTTTACTCACGCTGAGATTTAGAAAGTGATTCTTCAGATGGAGTTAGCTTAAACTCCATGAATATTCCTGCTTTGAACCCCAGTTTACAACCAGATGTAGTTGTTGCACTGATTGAGTCAATTCTTTCTAATTGCACAACACCACAAATGCAGGCAGCATCACAGGGGTGGAAAAGTAAAGAAAAGTTTCAGCATCACCATGCATCTGATGTGTTTGCATAAGTACACTAGCTACTTGTCAGGAATTTCTTTTTGTTTATAAAAGAATCACATAATTCTATAAGAGAATCAAAGCCTATAAAGTAGGCAAGGCACATGCAAAAGGGTGAGGAGTGGGAAAATTCTGCTTCTCTCTCTAATGTTCCTATTCACTGATGGCTCTTTGATATTTTTCCTTTTTATGAGCAACCTTTTTTATTAGTGGAATATTTCTGGTTCTGTGGCATAACTTTAAAATGATAGGAAAAATTACACAACTGGGATCTCAATTATTCAACACAGCCATTTTAATCCTTCGTGTTATTTGATCCAGTACAAGGTAATATACGTCTTATTTCCAATTAGAATACAATTCTCACTATATTCATCATCTATCGATGTCTGCTTTTCCATTTGCTGGAGACATGAAACTCTGTGATTCAAAGGGTGTCATTCAGTCTACCCTACCTGTGGACAAATATAGTGTCTGCAAGGCTGCCTGTGGGTTTGATGCCTGTAGCCTGGGGCAGCTGGGACCTGCTATGCACTTTCTTTCCTGCAAAATTTCTCACCAGCTGACAGCATAATGCACAAATGGTTCCTCCATGCTTCTGCAGCCCTATGCTATTTGTACAAGCAGTATTGCAGAGCACATTTGTTTGAGACTGCTCAGTGCATGTGGCAAAAAGATCACTTCTCATGCCTGAGTGCCATATCCTGCAAACCACTTCGCAGTCCTGTGTGCTCTGTGACCCTGCGCTTAGCTCTTCCTGCTGTCCTATCACAAATTCTGCTATCTACATTAGAAAACTCTTCAGAAATGTGTCTCTTGGACTTAATAGGTATGTATCCAGCTTTAATTGGCCAATAAGCATCGAAGAGGCCTTTGTCTCGAAGAGGCCTTTGTGACAACGACCTTGATGCACTTAAGAGATTTCAGGCAGACTGTCAGTCTCTCAGATTTTAAGGTCCCTTCCAAAGTCGATTTATCATTGGTCTTCTGGTAGCATAAGTATGCTATAGAAAAATACCAGAGAAAACAAAGACTGAAGCTCAGCTGCAAAATACTCAAAACTAAAAAAAAAAAAAAGAAAAAGGAAAAAAAAAAGGCCTGGGTTGGGAGAGGAGAGGTTCTATGCCCAGAATGATTGTGAACTTAAAGGTAAGAGCTAGAAGGCAGGTGACTTATATGGTGACAGGACTCCTGTGACACTTCCCTGAAATTAGACATTGGCCCACTCTCATTTCTATGTTTTTATAACATGCTGAACTCCAAGCATGATTCATGCAGATATGAGCTGAGCTGAGAGCAAAGCTGTGGTGGTTTAGTTTTCTTGGTTTTGGTCTGGGCCTTCCTTGGTAGCAGGGTCATAACTAAGGAAGTATTCCACACCGTTCCTTCACGCAATCAGGTGTATATAAAGACAGGAGAAAGGTTTCCTCCCTCTCTTTTTTGCTCTCTTTTCTCCCGTTCGCGTGGTGGAGGACATCAGCTCTCTGTGCCGGCCTAGCCCTTATCTCTGTGAGCTGAGGCCTCTCGGAGCAGCTGCTGTCCCAACCCAAACCTCCACGAAAGCTATAGTATTGAAATGGACTGGTGTCTTCTAGGTTAGCGTTAACTTGAGTTAAGGAACCTTCCCAAAAAAGCTACTCCAAAGCCCATTAGGCCTGGTGCAATGGTGGCAAACAGTGCCCTTGGGAGGGACCATGTCTAAACTGAGAAGTGGCAGAAATGCCCACCTCTGTGTGTACAGCAGGCTTCATTCTCACACTTCCAGATGAACAGGGTACTTCCCACTTATGCAGCTGTCAAAGTGAGATTTTAACTGTTTCCATCTCAAACCTCACTTCCTTGTCTGTGTCCATAGTATCGTAGCAGATGACCAGGTTACTGTAAGATGATGTTGAGAAGAGGGGTAGGGAACAGTGCTTCTCTCTTGGGGCACAAGAACTAGAGGGACCCAGTGAAATTTCCAGGCAGGAGGTTTTAGTGGAAGCAAGAGACAGAACATTTCTGTACAACACTGAGGTACTCTGTGGGATTCAGTACTGCGGAATGTTATGGGATGCTGGTGAGCTCTGTGCAAGCCTTGCTTTGAATGGTTTTAATCAATTAATATTTATATTCCAGGTGACAGATGTTTGAACTAATGCAAATGCATGATGTTTTGCAAGGTGTGGAAGAGCATGACCTCACAGGTCTGAATTTTTGTAATGGTTTTCCATAGCCCTTTTTAAAAACTGTCCCTTTGCTAATCTCAGTAGAAAGCAAGCTCTAAGAGTCATGTTAACACTGGAAAAACTTTAGTATCCTTAGAGACACCTTCTTGTAGGGGCTTTTATTAGCAGATCAAAAGGCAGATCTATATATTTTCACATAATTATTTTAAGAGTGTTATGGTGAGAATACTGTTTTTTACTCTAGTGGTATTGAAAAGGGTCTTAATAGCTGTAACATTTACATAGCATTGGCATACACATTTACAAAGAGAACAGCTGAGATTTAACTTATGGTTGTACTGATTAGAACAAGCTATTTTCCTATAATGATGTAGCCAGATTATGTGCAGCCTCTAAAGCTGCAGGAAGCAGATGAATTATTTTAAAAGTGAATTAATGTGCCCCTTAAAATTGCACATCCTCCAAAAGCCTCTGCCCAGCAGGAGGCAAAGGCAATGAGTTGCCATGTGCTGCTGTCACTGCAGGACAAGTGATCACTGCTGCTGAAGGCATCCATTGGAAAGGCTGCCCAGGAACAGATGTCCCAGGAAGGGGTACTGACAAACACTGTATTTCCAAAGGGATTCAGCATTTGACTTTTTGCAGAGCACTGGGAGGCTGGCCTAAGGATAAATATTTCTTAGTAGGATCAAAGAAACAAAATTCCATGAGTTAGACAGGGGACAGGGATGAACACCAGTGGGGAAAAGGCATTTGGTATACTTAACTTGTGGGTCTGGACTTGGTGCTGGAATCCCACACCTCTGGGAGATGCTGTGTATTGAGAAGGAAAATTAGTTCCAAACATGTTTTAAATTATTTTATCTCAAAATAATAGGGAATATGGATGCCTTTGGGCATTGAACTACATCTGTAAGAATGGGGGAGAAGCACAGAGAGAAAGAAAAAAATTAAAATCCCAGGGAACAAGTAGACTCATATAATTTATGTAGGGGAAAACTGAGGCACAAAGGCAGTTACGAGCCATCTGACGTGAGTCAGTAATGCTGAGAGAGGGGAACTTTTAACTCACCATTCTTGCTTTAGTCCTCCGACATGCATGACTGCACAGGGGAGACCCTTGGCTCCTGGCTCTGAATGCTGTCCTTGATCCCTTGCTACTTGAAGTTGAGCAAACAGGTGCTGCCTGGACTTAGAGGAAATGCGAGGAGGGAGATTGTAGGCACAGGATGTGTGTCACTGGTGAAAGCACTGGTGAGTGATGGGGTGCCTTTGAGTTTTGAAAGTGAGCACATCTATGTCAGGTGTCAGAAGTTACCCATCAGAGCATAACTATTCCAGAGGGGCCCATCAAACTGCTGCCATCATGGTCTGTGACTTATTAGTAGTAAAAGTTTTACTTCTCACCCAGCAGCCCCAAGCAGGCATCCAAAGTGTTGTAATAGAGCACTATCTTGACTGGTCCATGCAGGTCAAGCCTTTCTAACTCCCGGTTCATGGCCCTTCCCTTCCAGGCATATGTCCCTCTGCCTGTCTACTGCATTTGCACTCAGTTGTTGGCTGGTCCGGGGTCACCACACTGGAGAGAGAAACACACTCTGTCAGGTCCAGAGCTATGTGCTCGCTTTCATCACAGGGATATGCGTCAATGTGTCACTTTAAAGTAGTTCAAGTAAGAGATGTGGGGGAACAGATGAGGAGAAGGTAGGCAGGAAGCATGTCATAAATCCACAGTGAGAGGGACTCTGAAGTAAGAGAATTAAAGACTCTGGAAAACACATAAAAATCTGCCGTAGAAAGGGCTCTGTCAATGCATCCTGTCAGTGCAGTTTGCTTTTTATTTCCTAGTGTGCAATATGATACAAAAATCATTCACCTTTACTAGATGATCCATGAAAGCACATATTTCACATGAGATATATTTTTCATGTGAATAGACTTGGTGTTTCCAGACACTGGTAGATATCAGTCACTGTCCCATAAAACGAGGCCACCAGCACCTGTGGTCTCCCAGGGACTGTCTCTTCCAAGTGGTGTTCCTCACACAAGGGCCACTTCATTGTTTCTATTTTGTGTTTAAGTAGAGCTGAACTGAGGAATGTGGAGTTAAAAAAAAATAATGGAGAAAGATCAGACTGAAATTATTTCTGCCCACCCTGATAAAAATCCCACTTGTGCAATCATCAGATATATGAGGCTTTGTGCTTTCTCATGTTGCTATTGTAAAAAGAGAAAGATAATTTACACCCACTCAAGTATTATAGAGAGTCTCAAATACTACGAAGAGTTTCTGTAGACATATGCCCCACTGCAGGAATGTGAAATTTCTTCAACACCCAGAATATTAATCAGTCTGAGGCTTTTACTTTTAGATCAAGATTTGAGAGAAGGGACCATCCTGGCTTGCCTAAAAATGACTAATGAAAGGAAAAATTGCCAGTGCAGCAACCACCAGCCTCTCTGGCAGCCAACTATTCTCATTCAGCCATCCCCTCCCACCTTCATGGGACATAACATTTTCAACACAGGCTCTGTCCAAAAGACTCAATGATGCTAGTGAACAACAAGGAAGAGTATTTACACTGTGTAAACAACTTTAAGCATGATGAAAAGCAATTTCTTTTAAAAAGTGTATGAACTGGGACATTCCAGCCTGAGAGATGGACTTCCTTCTGGCAGCCAGTGTGCCCCTCACTGTGCCTCCTTGTCTTCTTCCTTGGCCACACTGTGCAGTAGCAAGGACACATTCCAGTAATATTGCTGGCAGTTGGTTGCGAAGGATTGATTGCATGGCATTGATCTGCATCGGCACGGTATTCCCACAGACTGAAGTGCTATGCCATGGAGACATAAAGATAGAAGAGACTGTTGCACTTGGGCTTCTCTTTGGGGACCCACCAGTCAGACAAGTGCGCTGCTCCCTTCCCTCAGCCACCCATCCTACCTTAATCTTTTCCTCCCAGCACAGCTTCACTGCTGCTGAGACTGCATTTTCATTTCTTCTGTCTCATTGCTAGTCTATACTTAACGTATTAATAGTGTGAAGTGGAGAGGGAGGAAATAGAGGGAAAGCACAAGGAGCAAAGTAAACATCTTCAGGGAGGTAGAGACCGCACAGAGAAACACTCGCTCACCCTCTTCAGCTGGGGGTTTAACATCCTTTGGCTTTGCATGCAGGTTCCACATGCAGGGTTGCTCTTTCAGGCTGTGCCAGGAGCCACAGAGGTTGCAAAGCCCAGTGGGTCAGGCTCCCAGGCACCCGTCCTTTATCATGCCTGGCTGTGTGGGACCTGTTTTCAACTCTGAGGCATTTGAAAAGAATACACACATTTCTCTCCAGGTGAGCAGGCTGCTACATATTGGGAGCTCAACTGCCTTTTCCCCAGTGGTAAGATATTAGAAGGAGCTGTTTTCCACTGTGGCTCAGATCTTGCCAGGAGTCAGGGTAGATGAGACTACTTCAGCTTACAGCCTTCTGGGCACAGTGGTGATATCCATCCCACAAAATCCTAAAGTGCTGGGAGAGCAGGCAGGGCATAACAGCCCCCATTGTTATATGCCAGACCCCCAGAGGCACAGTGTCTGTGTCCAGAGGGACCCATGGAGTCTCCAGCTGCTGTTGTGGTGAAGGTTAACGTCCAGCTGAAGTTTCATTTGGGAGAGGCAGCAGCCCCATGAGCTCCCAGCCCAGCAGAGATGGGGCACACAGCACAACCCCACACAGGCCTCACACTGCCTGTGCAGCAAACTTGCAGTTCTCTGCAGGGCTGAAGCATGATAACTGATGGAGAAGAAATAATCAACATGAAATTATTTATTTGCCTGGTAATCAGGAAAGTAGGTAACTTCAATGACCATCATAAGGGCAACTAGGTACAGCATGGGTCACTATTATGGATCTGTATGTTTGTGGCCCTTACCCAGGTTCATCTTGCGTTTCCTTCTCCTTAGTGTACTTTTCCCAGCCACTCTGCACAGGGACTGGAAGAAACTTACTCCTTTACCAAAACTAGAACTGTCTGAAAACGCTGCTCCAAACCCTCCCACTTGCTTCCACTGCCTGAGAGGTGCTGCGATGTCGAGAGGACTCCATTATTGCTGCGTCACAACTGGAGGCCCTGCAAGCAGCATTGACACTTCTAAAATTTACCTTAGCCTTGAGCTGGAGGCATAGGCCATCACTGTCCTATTTTCTGGTTCCTTTAACTTTTGCATTTTGCAATGGCTACAGAAATGTATTCCCTCCATAGCAGGAGATCTCTCACACAGCCAGCTTTTTCCTTGCATCTTAACAGCTGCTTAGCCCAAATTTCACCCTGATTTTGTTTCTTCAGCTTTTCCAGTCTGACTGTCAAGTAGCAGTGGGTTGCTGCTGCTCCTGTGCTTTGGAGAGGAGCGTCCGCTGGGTCCAGTGCAGGGAGGCCTTGGGGGCTGCATGGGCATGAACAGCACCACTGGTGACTTCACCTGGGCTGGCCACCGACTGGGGCAACCTGGTCCTGCTGGCTGTGGTCTGGGAGGGCAGAAATCAGCCCTGTACCCTGGGGCACAAGCTGGCTGTGGGGCTGTGGTTGAGGAGGCACAAGGCAAGGAGCTGCAGTGGAAAGCACAGCCTCTGTGAGTGCACATGGCTGAAAGATGAAGGTTTCTGCCTGGCTAAACAGCCATGGGAATCACATGTGGAAAGAGAGGGTGGTCTGGTACAGGGACTACAGTGCAGAGCCTCTGGGGACATGGTAGCAGCGGCCACCCCAGCACCCCCAGCTCAGTGGCAAACCATGGCAAGTCCCTTTTGCTGCCGTTGGCCAGCTGGGCTGGTGGGCACAAACCACATAAGAAAAATAAGAGCTTCTTTTGGAAATGAGTGTAGAAATATGTGTCCCCATCACTGGCCCAATTGCACTACCCCAGGGCACCATGTGGCTTTTTGGTTAAAATGTGTGCTAAACAGCATATGCAGATGTCCTTATATACACATGCCCAGTCTGTAGCTACAGTGTAAGAGGCACTGAGGGAAGAAAAGGAGGGGTAGCTGCAAGCACGCTGCATCCTCAGGAATGGGCAGGAGGAGTAGGGGGGGCCTTGTTCCCATGTGGGGCTGGAGCAGCTGTGGGTGAGGGTCCTGTGAGGGTCCCATGGGATTGGGGGGTGTTTTCTGACTCCAGCCCCCAGACCCTTGGCATGCAGCCCAGTCCCAAGAAATATAAACCAAAGAAGCATAAACAGATGATCACATGAAAAATATATCATGATTAGCCAGATAGATCCCAAATGTTTGTTCTGTAAACTGCAGCAGGCAGCACAAGCTTTCATTGCAGCTGTAGTTTCTCATCTTATTTGTGTAAGTGTGCCATTAAGCTGAGATTTGGGCAAAATAATCTTTCATTGATTCTCACTTAAGAAGCTGCTTTAAAGATATATCAATGCTTGATTCGACTCTTTTGCAACTGGTATTATACTGTAAACTGATTCTCACTTAATAGAAAATCTTTGTGCATTTTGTCTCCTGTGTTGCTTCCTTTTCTCTCTGAAGCCACTAAAGTGGTTTGTTTTGTGAATGAAAGCTGGATGCCTGTAGCAGAATGGCATTAACACTGACCTCTGCTCATGCATTAAATTCCTGCCCAGCGGGAGGTGAGCTTGGAGGAAAGGGTTAGTTCATTGATGGTCAGAACCTGCTGAGAGGGGGACTGTTAACCTGCCTGGAAAGGGAACTGCTCAGAGGGCTTTTCCCTTTCTTGGATTAGCTCAATGAAGCCATCCTTCTCTCCCTTTAGTTTTAACCATCTGCTGGAAAGATGGCTCTGATTCATCTCAGCTTGGTAGAGATTTTTTTGTATATTTAAAATGGCAGTAAATTCGGGTGTGAGGTGTGGACAGAGTGTACACTTTAATTTTTCTATTTCTACTGCATATATCAGAGAAGACTGAATCTGAATTTCACAGCATTAAATATTTAGCAAGGATAACACAAAGAAATCAAAACTAAACTACTTCAGTCATTCCCCAAGAAATTCACTGTGCTTTATGCCCCTTGGATCCTAAAACACATCCTGGTAAAGGCATAATCAGGAAAAGAAAAATTTTGTGAAGTGGATTGCCAATAGCATCTTCTGACAGCTAGTGCATGAGAGTTGTTCTGAAGGAGACAGTCTATAATTTACAATGTTATTGGACTCTGAAAAGGTATTGTGTAAAAACAGCAACTTTTCATTTGATAGTTTTATCTGCTGAATACAGTAATAAAACCTCTGTACTGCTTTTTTTAGAGCTGGAGAGGACCCAGAGTGCAAGTCAAAACCCAGAACGTTCACAGAGCACAACTGCAGGCTTTTCTTTCCTTTTTATCTTTAGTCCTCAGAACCAAGGCAGCATTTGGAAAATCAGCTGCTTCTGTGCTCAATTTTTACACTATCAACAGATTCATTAACTAATCCTCCTTCTCTTCCCTGTCACTTTGACTGCCAAGTTGCTTCAGGTGTAGGTGTGACTGCCCTGAAAGAAGAGTAAGATGTCCATAGTCTAAATTGAAGTGTAGCTGTAGCAATTAAAAGCGCATCTTTTTTAGCTCTCCCACCCATGTCAATCAAGAAGAAATCCATTGAAGAATCAAGAAATCCATTAAAATCCGTGGAATTGCACCTACACAAGGTTGCTTTCATTGAGATTAGGGTCTAACCTTGGTGTCTGTTTTATTTGTAAATTGAGCAGATAGAAGACACTGGGATATCCTTAAATCAGAACTCAGCAAATTTCATTTCTACTTGTTTTTTAGAGTAAAACCATACTTTGTTATCCTTGCAGAGTCTACAAGGACTAGTATGAACTACTCTCACCAGCTAAGACAACACTTCTTCTCTATAAGGTGAGCGGGCTGAATAAAGCTTATCGATGTAGTTGTTTCTTTTTCTTTTAATTCACCTTCTGACCTTTTAAAATTACTTTACTCAACAAAGGACAATAGGGCCAATCCAACTCCCATTAAAATCAGCAGGAGTCTTTTCATTAACTTCAGCTGAAGTTGGGCTGGGCCCAATAAGACTAACTTTAAGAGTAAAAAATAGCAACTCATAGAGAGCTTTATCTTGCCCCCTGTGGCTTGATAACTGACCTCCCATCATGTTCACTGGGACAGAATCGGGCTTATAAAGCCAAGTAAAACTATTACAGGCCTAATCCTATAACCCAAAGCTTATAAAATATTTGCATTTCCTCTTTTTAATCACACACGAATATCTGAGAATTATTCATGACTTTATGAACAGGGAAAAGCTTCCAGCTGAACAGATTGGATTCATATTTGAGTTTGCTTTGTGCCCTAAAGTTTTCCCTTTTTACAATAGGAAGATGATAGGAATAAGGGTCTCAATAATGACCTCATGTGAGTCCTTCACTGTTCAGTTTTTTTGCTCCATTTCCCACACCAGCACCATTCTGCTTCCTTGCTAGGACCTTCCCAAGTCATCCCAGCTCCAATCCTCTGCACTATTTGCTCTCCCAGAAGAAGGTTCCTCTGGTCTCCTCTACCTGCTTTTCTTAAAATGAGCAGAGCAGCACCCAGAAGGGTTCAGCTGGGACAGGGTGGTGGTGTGGATGCCTCTTGGTCTAATGGGAGCAGACAGACTGGATTTTGTTCTTTGTTATACCCTTGGCCTGAGATGCTAAATATTTGTTTTCTAATTAATGCCTAAAATATGCCTTAGCACAATGAAAGTTCCACCAACTCACAAACTCTCAGTCTCTTTTATGATGTGGATTTTGCAGTGGCTCTGGACATAACACAAAATTGATGTTTTTCTCTTAATTGGTTTATCATTATGATCTTTTTCCCTGTCTGTTTACTTTGCAACAAATCTACGTAGAAAACCCCATCTCAAGCACACTGAATTGTTTCAACACTGAGAGTAGAAAGGTCGTTTGGAAGCTCTTTGAGTTGCTGTAAAAATACCATCTACTGTAGGTGTTTCTATGTTTTATTCTGGAGACCCTAGATCACAAATTTTCTTTTGGTTAAAAGTAAATCTACTGACTGCCATCTGTGGAGGATATTTCCCAGTGTTAGAAAACTACCGTGCCATCGGAATAATTTGTAGTAGCCACCCAGGGAAAAGTGGGCTCAACAACACAACTGTGCTGTGAGACAGGACACAGAACAACTGCAAAGCAGCAGATACTGTTCTACCCTCACCCCTGTGTCATGAACCCTTCTCTGTTTTCAGCAGAATCTAAATTTACCCTGTCCTTTAAATACAGACACATAGTATATTGGAAAGAGCTCTCAGATATCCTCAGCTTCTTCCTGTGTGAAGAGGAAGAGCCCCTCTGACTCCTGACACCATCATCCGTGGTATTCTCTGCGCTCACCCAAATGCATTGCAGCATCAACATCAGTCACTTCAAAGAGCTCTTTCATGTACCACGTATCTTTTTATCCAGAAGGCCCAAGCAAAAGGCAGATCTGGCTGTGTCTGGCTTTATTCGGCTCACCACTTGTGTGGCCCCTTCGAAAGGTCTCAAAAGATTGAATAAACTTTTCATGCATTTTCAGCAAGGAAGTGTAACATATAAAGCTGCTTCTGTCACCTGTTGTTAGCAGTGTAAGGTAGTCAATGGCTTTGTGTTGCTCTCAGGTATGTTGGTCCTACTGATTCCTCCCCCACCTGCACTGCAGAGAACGCCTGTTCCCTGGGTTAGACAATGCCTGGAGATGGACAGTTTTCATTCCTCTCTGCTGAGGCTCCTGCTCACATCTCAGGAGAGAGCCTGCCAACCTTACTGGATCAGGCTGCTCTCATGGTGCCCACTTCAGCAAATAGCTGGGACCATGCCCAATTTCATCATATAGGGGATGTTCTGGGGAGGCAGCTGTGGAGGGTTCAGTTCTTCTGGGAACAATGTTTCAATGAGGATAGCCCAAGCACATTTCAGGAGCCTCTGTGCAGGGAAGCCTGGCAAGATGTGCATACTAGTCCCACCAGCTCACCCTTTCCAGCTGTGTGAGTGCTCATGGAGCAAGGGGTGCTGCTCTGCAACCCTTCTGACACTATGCAACAGCTGAAGGACCCAGCCCGGTAGTGCCCCTTTTGGGTAAAACTGTGGTTCTGCGTTTCAGATGGAGCAGACTCACAGGAATCTATCTATACCACACAGAAAATCCTGTTGTCAGATACTTACTATTGCCACATTGTGCTTGGCAATGTTCAAAATTGAAAACTCACCAGAAACAGGCATTTGGAGAGTTAGGTGCCTAAAGTCAGCTGGAATAAACCCAGTTTACACGTTCAAAAATCACTCATCAAGCATTTCCCCAACCACTTAGTCTCCCACAAACAGGAGATCTAATTGAGGATAATAGCTCACATTTTTAGGAATCTTCTGATGAAGTCATGAGAGCTGATAGCATTGCTAAGCATTTGAGTGGCACCTAAAGCATCAGTTGTTCTAGTGATTTATGTAGATGCAAATATTCTGGCAAGTTCCCTGCTCTTGGATCTCTACCAGGAGAGACAAGCCAGATACTGCATTCTCTTGTTAACCAGAAGCCAGAAGAGATGGGAAGGCACATCCCAAATTTGCTGCATTTACCTTTGTTGGCCAAACAAGTCATGCAGCCAACAACCATGCAGCAACCATGATTTCATACTGCTTTTGCAGCCAAATGAGAATGGTGAGGTATATAGCAGGAGGTTGTATTTTGCACTCGTGATTCCTATTACAAGGTTCAAAGTGTTTTGCTTATATGCACAAAGAACAGAGGCCAAGTCTCTTCGTGTTTGTAATTACTTGGGTACAACTAGCACAAAAGTTTGTTTTTCTCAGCTAGAAAGCAGTTGTCTGTAGCCAGTCACTTATAAAAGAGTTTCAGGATAGTTATATCCTTTTTCTGTTCTTTGAATATTAATCACAAAGTAGCAATTGATTCCCTAGAGGGTATCATACTTTCTGCTGCCGCAGACAGTCTTGTACTTACCAAAAACATTGATTTCCTTTGGACCCAAACATGCTGCCTTTATATGTATATATTTTTAATGGATTGCAAATGACTGCATATTTCTAAACTGCACAAAGGTGGGACAACCACGAATGTATAATTAATGAATTGTTCCGACCATATTTACTACAGAAGTTACCACTGCCTTGGCTGGAAAACATATCCATTCGAGTGTGGGCCAAGTGCATGCCAACATGTAGCATAGTTTCATTAAGTTACACAATAGTAATGTTTTTAAGAATCACTTGTGTTCTTCCAGTCTGCCTGCCAGAAGTGCTGCCCAGATCCATTCCCTATTTAATTGTGAAGGAATGCTGTTCAAAAGATTTGGGGTCAGAAGTGCTTAATAAATCAATCCAGATACACTCCTAACGAGTGGTGAATTAAACAGCATTTGTTTTAAGATCAGAGGTCCTCTTGGGAGATTATTTTTTATTGCAAGCAGAATTGTTCACTTGCAGGTATCAAGAAGCTGTGAATTAAGGCCTGTTAGGAAGATCCACAAAAGAATCTGGGCCTTCTTTACTGAAAACATGTGATTATGTCCAGACAACAGTTATAAATAGGTGAGTCTCATGTCCTCCACTGGAATACTCCGTTTCCTGAGTTAAGGAGAAAGAAAAATTTTGTAACTTCAGGTGGGATGAAGTTATTCTGCATTTTTATCTCCAGTTTCTGATCTTGCAGACCACAACACAAGGATTTAGAACAAGGAGTGTGAAGAAAATAGCTGAGGTGGGAAAGGAGGTGTTTGGAGTCCACACTAGCCAGCAGGAATGGCAACTCACTGACTGCTCAGAGCAGTCTCTGTGGGGCTGGGCAGAGGACATGTTTCCTCTGTTGGGGAATGAAGGCTCGGGAAGCAAGGGATTTTTGCCACCTTGAAGGACAACATGCAAAATTTCAGGCAGCATCTTTGAAAGAGAAAGGATTTAGCTTGCTTGTAATGTCGTGTTTATTTCTAGCCCTCTATGCTTTTAAAAGTTGATGTTTTTTCAGAGCACTAGAAATTAATAATTCCAGCTTTCTGTCATTCTCATTTCCTATCACCATCCTTCTCTAAACAGGCCAGCAGGCTCACTTGTGCATGGAGGTAGCAAGTGGATAACCCCATGCATCCTAAGTGGTATCAAGAGGAGCAAGTGAGAGTCCCTGAACAAGCAGGAGAGGATTAGGTCCCACATCAACAGCTAGGGAGCCACGCTCCATGACAGGAGAAATTAAGAAACCCATGCATACAAAAGGACCTGATCATACTATGTCATCATCATTCTATTTTATCAGGAAAAGTGTAGCCAGTTCCCTGGGGTGTTCAGAGAAACACAGATCCTTTCTGTTTGCACATTATTATGTTTTTGTCACACATTGCTCACTTTGCATCACATCATTTCATTTAATTTTAGTTTAAACAGATAGCCTGCAATTCTATTTCCTGTCATGGTTCCACATTTGGACAGAAATACCCCACAATGCCGTAATGTAATACACAATCCTGGAGAGGGGTACGTGGATGAGGTGACTTCCAGGTCAAGGATGTGAGTGCAGAAATTTGAAATATCCATATCCTCACAAGGAACAAGAGCTTTGAAAATATTTTCCACAAAATACTTAGCAATTCATGCTCTGGGACTCAAATTAAAAAGAGATTGAAAAAAACAAGTATAGGTCAAAACTTGGCATTCTGTTTCTATGTGGAAATCCTGACATTTCCAGACAGTTTCTGTTCTGAATTGGAACAAAGCCTAAAAAAGTTTTACCTTTCCTGTTGAAGTAAAATTCTAAAAATATTTTGTTCTATGAAGCTCAAAAAATTGTTTTTCACCTTTTCTAAAATCAAATGCAGCTCACAGGGGTGGTGGTGGGGTTTTGTCTTCTCAGATGGCTGCCAAGTCAGAAGTGTAATGGTGTCAGAGGCGACTCCACAGCATTCCCTGGACTGCTTATGTGATGTGTGGTGCAGAGAAACCCCTTGGCCCCATTCTTTCTTGAGCCTCCAGGCCAGCCACATGCCCTGCTGTGCTGCAGAGCCTGAAAGCTGCACTTCCTGATCTGGTGCTGTGCTCTCTGTCAGCTGCTGCCAGGGGACACTGAACCTGCAAGACTGACAAGAAAGCTCCAGCCTGGGTATGGCAAAAGTTTCCGGAATCAAAAATGTGTTTCATGAAACATTTTGGTTTTCACATATCGCCATTAATCAATCACCAGTCCTGACTAGTCAGAAACCATGTAGGTTTTATGGGTTGTAAAGCACATTATGGATCTTGCACAGTCATATTGGTTCTTAACCAGTCACCAGTGGGAGAAGGGGGATATATCAGAGACTAACCTGTGCAGGAAGTAAGAATGAGCTTCAAAAGTCCTCAGATGACCCTATGGATATACACAAGCCCAGGCAATGTCACTGATGGAAGTATGAGTGTGCAACTCGTATGCAACATGAGAAGGGCCGAAGAGGTAGAACAGTCTGGGGCAGCCATATTAGGATTTGGGTTATTTATGTTGGTTAGCCATTTACATCTTTTCACTGGTTTAGATCTCACCTCGTTTTGAAAATGAGGTCTGGACTCATAAGTTATCTGGACACTTTAAATAGTTTTATCTCAAATTAATAACTCTTCCAGGAGTGACTTTGGTACTTGCACATTCTCTGTTTTATAGTGGATATTATTTATGCCCACAAATGTCAGTTCAGAAGGACAGACCATTCAGGAAAAGATGGCTTATTATATAGCAGTGATAGATGGTTTCTTTATAGAAACCACGTGCATGTGAGAGAACAACTGTTGTGTATTAAGTACATTCCCTGTATATGCATAGAGTTCATACCTGTCATTGAAATAAAAATCCAAAGACAGAGAGAAAAAGCAAGAAATCTCATGAAATTACATGAAATATCCATGTAACTATGAAAGAATACACCATGATTTTTGTTATTACAATGAGCATCTATGGAAGCCATGATGATGCAGAGCTTGAGAAACTTGGGAAATGGGTTGGCGTGCCTGGGACTTTGTGTTCCTGTACAGAAGAACTATGAAAACTCTGCATATTGAGGAGTTAGTTAGTCATGAAACATTAATAGCTGGAGAGATGCCAAATCATTATTACTTTTTGTGGGAGTGGTATTAGGTATTATTCAACCAGATAAGATTTTTTTCCATATGTCCATAGCAGTTCATTGGAAGATGAAGCACATATTTAGGGGATTACAGGCCCAGAAATCACCTTTTCCAGGAAAGCGAGCTGAGTGAATCACTTCAGACAAAAATGTGTTGAAATGTTAAACAAGTGCTCTCTTGATTTAATGTTCTTGTTAATTATAAGAAAAATAACCACCTCTATGAACATGCAGACAAGTTAAGACTGATATTGTTGTATAGAATTAGTATTTTTAAGGGAAACAATGAAACAGGGCACATAACCTCCAACTATTCTGAAAGCATGTAAGGAAAAAATTGGTCCTGTGTTATTTTGAAGAATGAGAATTTTCATAGCTTCGTGGTTTCTGCTAAAGCCAGCTAACAAAGACACAGCTAAGTAGGTCTCTGGCTATCAGAGTTATTTTCAAACCTGGGGCCAGACAGCATTTCTCTGGATAGGTCTTGAACCACAGAGATGGCACAGCTTGGCCATACCTTCAGAATGAGACTTGTCCCAATGTGGAGATTTCCCAGAGACATTTCAAGGCATAGGAGCTTGTAGTTTACAAGTGAGCTTAGACAATCACACAGGCTCTCTGCAGTGTTCCTCATTTAGTTGTTTAAAGTTGTTGCTAGGGTCCTTCACATGGTGAAGCTCTTCCTGCAATTCAGTGTACACACCAAATGGAGGGCAGTGGGAGGGTTCTCTGCTGCCTTCCCTTCTCCCATGGGCTCCCTGCTAACATATATGTGTGTATATGTATATATTTACATGCATATGCTCAAACTGGGGCTGGGAGATTTAAAAGGGTAAGAGCTCAGCACTTGTGTCTGTGGACAGGACAGGGAGGAGAACAGCTGAGCTGTGACAGCTCAAGACAGACCCTGCCAGTGTCGGAGGAGCTCAAGAAGCCCACTGCAGCAGCTGAGATTTCTTTGCCAGTTATAATCAAGTTCAGAATTTTATTTGTAAAAAATCATTGCATTTAAAAATTGGGACAAATGGAGTGCTTGTGTTCCAGAAACCCTAGGGGCCAGCAGAGGTAGGAAGAAGAGTAAGATTTGGGCTCAGTGACCATGAGGAAAGGGGGAAGTTTCTGGGAAGGAATACCTGTCCAACCAGGTATGCCTCTAAGAAACACTGTAACATTTCTGCTCCTTATTTAAAAAAGCTGGAATACTTTGGGGAAGTTTCAGACAGTGAGGGGGTGGTGGAGAAGAAGTGGCAGAGAGAAAGAAGACTAATGACAGCAAGTATCTGGCAAGATAGCGTTAGGCTGAATCTAATAAAAACAGCAACATGGATATCTCAGGCCTTTCTGCCAAGCCATAAGGGTGTGAGTACTTTTCTTGGAACATAGTGTAATCTTCCCTGAATCCACATGCATTTCAGGTGCAGCAGAGCAATTTTCTCCATGGTTTTCTCTTAGTCTGGGCAGATTCACCAGATTTTCCAAGCTGACATTTTGTTGTTTTTCCCTTCTGTTTCAGTTCTTCTAGTAAAGCTCTTTAATTTAAGCCCTATTAAATTCTGACAAGTAGAGAGGTTGATCCTTCCTACTGTTTGACATGGGGCATTCAGTTCTTGGGTCTCTGGACAGCAAGTTTGAGTTAATGACACTGAATTCTCCCAGCAGAAAATCAAACCCAGCCCATCACACTGACAGTAAATAATTACCAAAGGATTGCATGACTATTCAAGCATATATAAATGTCTTTAGTGTGTAGTCCTTTAATCCAGGGAAATAAGCCAACAGTATCACGAGTACAATACATAAATGAGTATGTTTTGGTCTACATATACTTGTAGGGTATGTACAGGCATGTATGTAAAGAGAGAAGGAGGGAGAGGGCAAGTGTAGAAAGACAAATAAGGCAAGATAAGAAATACAAAAGCCCCATTACACAGGCTCATGATGGCTGGTGGTACAGCAATTGCCAAGGCTTCCGGGGAGGCTTGCAGGCAGCTTCAGCAGCAGGACTGGCCTTCAGTCTTCCATTAAAGGTCACCCCAAGAAGGCACTGGCATGTAATGAAGTCATTGCTGCCAGCAAAAAACACCCATCCCTTGGCCAAGGTGCAGGGCACTGGTGTAACAAGACACTTTCCCAAGTAGCCACAGACGGTTGCCAGCCCTTTCCAGCCCTCCTTATGCTGCTTCACCTCCATCAGGGATCACCTATGCCACCACTTGGCTGCAGGTTAACTTGGGCAGCACAGACCTCAGCCACTCAGTGGGCCCCACATTACTCTGATTTCCAATTCTGCGCAAGCAACAACCACCAGCCCTGGAAGCCAATTAAAAAGTCTGTCAAATGCTGCCAGGTACAAGGCAGCGTTCTGCTGAGTGTATGGCCTGGTACTGATCACTATGGGCTCTAAGCACAGCCTTTTCTTCTTTTGCTTCAATTACAGGGCCTTGAAAGCATCTTGTGCTTTCAGTTGTGATTGTCATCACACTTCAATGCAGCATATGCCATGGCATGTGTGTGAACACAGCTGGATTTCTATACAAAACCATAGGTATTTTCTTTACAGGCATGTGCATACAGTCTCCACAATCTGCCAACAGCCAGATATGTTGGGCTACCATTTCTAGTGGAGGATCAAAGAGTATATTTAAATGTTTCTAATTCAATATCCAAGTAACTACAGAAAGTCACAGGCAATGGCCACGGCAAGGGAGTGGAGGAAAGGAGGTATTAGAATAGCATGTTTGCTGGATGCACATGTAGAAATTTGGCTGGATGTGTTAGACTGCTCTTTGGATACTGTGCCCAGAGCGTGTGTCCCACTGCCGAGGCTAAACCCCCTATTCCTGCTATTTCCCCTGGGGCCTAGCCACAGATTTGGGCAGGATGCCCTATGCTACACATGGGAGAGCCCATGCCAACTGGCTATGGAGCAGCAGGGCTCCTGGGGAGGAGCAACTGAGCACATAATCATCAAAGTCCACCTGCAACACTCAAATCCACACAGGCAGTGTGGGCAGCCCCTGGACCTGTTGCACCTCCTTCTGCCCCACACGAGTGAGGGCAAGTTTGTCCATGGGATGACCTGACTTCACAATCTTGCCATGTCTGGGGACTCGTTTGGACCGAGGCTGTGAAAGAGAAACATATTCCTGGTTGTCTGGTGTGAATGGCCTCTCCTCCTTGCTCTGTGCTTCCCCTCCAGGCAACGAAAAAATTTGGTAGAAACCAGGAAGACCCAAGGTACATCAGTAAGCAGCCACTTAGGGAAGAGAGACTGGAAGCTTTAGTCTGCTCATCTTGCAGTCTTTCCTCTTTGTAGCTTTGTAGCAGGAGAGAGAAAGTCTGCTTCCCTTCAAGCAAACAACAACAGAAAAAGCACCTAAAAACAATGACAGGACAGCCTGGAAACAGCTCCATCTCCTTCCCTGCCCCAGCAAGAATGTCACACAGGGAGGTAATGATGCTGTCAATTACCTAGTTGTTGTGTTCTTTTAATGTCATCCTTTCACTTCTATAAAATAAAGCATGTGCAATGACAAACACCTTGACTGACTTGTTTATTTTTCATAATAGAAGAAAGAATATATAAATATGAGTGCATAGTATAGCAAAATCTACAGTATGTATTTACTGGTATAACTTATCTAAACATCAATAAACCTTCCCAAATTTTAGTGTATGAGTCCATTTCAGGTTGTGACCCCATGCTGGGAAAACCACAAAGACCCAGCTCCAGCTGCAGGTGTGTCCTCCAGAAACAAACTTTTCTTCCTGAGTTATGGTGATGTTTCAGTGCAGGTGCTCATTTGGCATCTTCACGGCACAAAGCTGTTGCAGGTTGGGAGTCACCACCAGAACTGGAACAGGTGCTCTAACATGGGGACACCCACAGAGTAGGAGCTCTCTGAGATGTGGCTGAGGTTGTCCTTGGCAGTGATTATCAGCCCATGATGGATGTGGCTATTCCCCAGCAGGGCTACTCACTTCTGGCGTTCTTGAAAAGATTAAATGTGGAATCCTTGGTTTAGCTGAACACACAGCACCTGACATAACTTGGATTTTTCTTGGTTT
Source organism: Campylorhamphus procurvoides (assembly GCA_013396655.1). Taxonomy (NCBI): domain Eukaryota; kingdom Metazoa; phylum Chordata; class Aves; order Passeriformes; family Dendrocolaptidae; genus Campylorhamphus; species Campylorhamphus procurvoides. The sequence goes on along the minus strand of WBMV01001668.1, from coordinate 1,231,312 downwards.
TTACTTGGTTCATGCTATGCCTATAATGTTCTTTAAAAAGTTGTCTTCTTTTTTGATGAATGTATGCAGTAGCAATTTACCAGATCAGAAAGGATTCACTTTCTTCTTTCTTTATATATTTTAAATATATTTTAAAAACAAAATGTATCTCTTCTTTTCTAGGGTTAACCTAAGAATCCCAAGCTTATGTAATAACCCTATTTCCTGGTAATGATGCAGAACAATGGACAGTGGTATGGAATAATTCTTTACATACAGGAGTTTTAGGCTGATTTAATTTCTGGTAGAAAATACAGGACTGTAACAATTATCATAGCTTTAACCACTTCTCCACGGTTTGTGGATTTTCCTTTGATCTATAATACTGTACGCCTAGCTGGGAAGTTGCAGCTAGCTACAGAACCTGCCAATTTGAAATTCCAGCAAATAAGTTGCACCAAATATATGGTGCCCTGGTAAATGACTCTTTTTGCAGAATATTTGTGCTCACTGAAGCCAGTGAGCCAATTAAAATACAGCCGAAACATTTTCAGTAATCTGGGCTTGAGAATATGGGCTCCTTCAGAAGTAGAATCATAGAATCATGAATTGTTTAGCTCGGAAAGGATCTCTTAAACCATCAAGGCCAATCCTTAACCCAGCACTAAGTCCTCACTAAACCATGGCCCTAAGTTACACATCTACAGAGCTTTTAAAAACCTCCAGGTATGGTGACTCAACCATTTCCATGGACAGTAGAGAAATATTTTAGTTCCTCTGCCCAGAGATGCTTGGGGTCTGTAGGGGCCTCTCTTACCTGCAGCAGATAGACATTTGGGATCAGAAAAGCACAGCATTTTATAGAAATGATACCAGCCAGTGCCCTACTGCATCCATGGCAAAGGACCATTGGTAAAAGTGATGCTGCTCTGGGCTGGCCTCATGGCTTCTGCTTCTACTTTTTTCCCCCAACCACTGGTGATGAGCAACTGCTCAACAATAACATCTAGTTTCCAAATTTGTTTTATTGTGTCTGGGAAAGCATCAGTAAAATCAGCTGTGGTTAAATAAGATTTTATCTTAGAGCCATGGAGAGGGATAACATTCATGCTTCATTAGCAGAGGTTGATTGATTAGAAAAAAATAATTAGTTTTCTTTGTCCCACTGCACTGTCTGCTGAGATGTCAAAGAAAAGATTTGCAGGAGACATTTAACTGTCCTTTTTGTTCTCTTGGAGGTCTTGAAGAAAGGCCTGATACCACATTGGGAAGGAGACTGGGAACAGATGTGCAAGATGTGTGTGAGCTTGTGAGAAGTGTGTGAGATGTGAGTGAGCATGATGTGTGTGCAGGTGCACAGCATGTACATGTAAGCATGTGAAATGCATTTGTCTGCAAGAGGCATGTGAGAGAGAATGCACTGCAGCAGGGAGTGTTGTCGTGGGGCAGGTGGCCATGGCCAGGGCCCAGGCTCAGGGCTGTGACTGTGAGCATGGGGAGGTCAAGCTGCCCCTTGGTGCAGAAAAAGCACTTCCCAGAGGCAGCGATGCCATTCGTGCCCTCTCCTCCACATCCCACAGCTCTTCACGGCTGATTTTCATCTTGTGTTTTGCAGCTGGATTCCTGGGAGTCACCTTTTTAAAGATGCACAGTGATGAATCAGCTGTAAATTAAGCACCTGGCTAGGATATAATCAGAAGGATTAAATAAATTACTTCTCAGTCAGTTCTTTGCGAGTAAATTAGTTAGCTAACTTAGGATATTTTAAACCGAGTCTTTATTGGTTAATGACCAGGTTTGGTTTGCTCCAGTCATCATCAATTGCTGGAATTGAAAAAAAACCAAAAAACAAAAGACCAAACCTTCAAAGATATGAGTCATGAGAAGAGCTGGGATATATCACTAACACATAGTTGACAATATTTCCTGTGTCGGTTCACAAGCTGCCAGGATGTCCCTGGCGAACTATACACAGTCCATCGTGCTCTCAGGGGGCATGTGTGTGCTGTCAGTCATTGGCAGCATAGCAGGGAAACCAACAATGAAATAAAGGCCTTGGCACACCCAACAGAGCTTGCGGGATGCTGGAAAACTGCATGAACAGCTGAAATGCTGCTGCTGAGCAGATGATCCAGAAATTAAAGGCGGCACTGGGAGGCAGAAGGCTGGCTGGTTTTTGTGTGAAAATCCTGTGCTAGCCCCTGGAAAGACCCCCTGTGTCCTACTGAAAGGGCACGTTTGGTAAGGGAAGAAACTGTGGGCTTATGTCAGCATTTGAGATTTATAAACAGAGATTTGGGAGAGAAAAATTTTGACTCCACTTAAAGGCATTGAACTAGAACAGATTTTTGGAGACAGGGAAATAATATGGGAAAAGTTGAAGTCTTTAACAGAGCTACAATAAGTTTGTCGTGAACTGTTTGTATCCGTTTTTTTAAAAAACACTATTTGAGAAGGTAAATTTGTTTTCCTACAGTGACACGCAGTGAACATACAATATTCCAGAGGTTACCTACTGACTTATAAAAAGTAGAAATTATGTGCCATTGGAAAAGACATATTTTTAATTTTTTTTAATGTTGTTTTAGCAGAACAAAAAATGTGAGGAGGAAATTTTGATTAGATTTATGGCAAATCACTTGCCAGTCCAATAATATTAGCCTCTGCTTACCCCTGGTGCTTTGCAAGAGTTTTTGTCTTGTGGTGTCTGGAATTAACCATGCTAGGACTCCTTCCAAGGGCTGCCTTCCAGGATGCCCTCGGATCTTGTGGCAATGAACAGCTGTGCTGCAGCATGGGAACTAACCCCTTACTAGAAAGCAGATCCTTTTCTGTGATATTCTTTCTGTTAAGAGAATCAGGATTGTATCTCCTGTGTGACACAAAGATACTGGGAGAAAGTTCCACCATTTTTCTCCTAGAGGATACAATTAATGAAGTTAGTTAATAAGATTTTAAAATATTCCTAACACCTATTGCACATGGTTCCTTCAAGTTCCTTTAGTACACACATTAATATCAACACAGATAATGGGATTTTTTTTCTTTTAGGGAATATATTGGATAGTGACCGTCCAAGACTCTTGTTATTCTGTTCAATAAGGTACCTACGTATGTTTCTGCTGATGGGGAGCTTAAAACACTTGATTGTTCTCTCAGAAAGTGAACATGGCCACATCAGTACCAACTGTGCCCAGCTTGAAAGCTCACAATTGTTTGACTCTATTGCAAATGAAATCATATTCACAGAAATGTTCAAGAAAAAGCAAACAGGAAAGTTCGTTCATCTACACCTTTTAAATGAAGACTGACAGCAGATATGAAAATAGGTTTGGTTTTCAATTTCACTCCATATGGTTCTGGAGCGGTGGCAGGATCAAGCTATCTGTATCCAAAAGGAAACATTCTTTCTGTAGATAGGAAACATCCAAGTATTTGCAAAACTTAAATTTTAAATGAAGTGAATAATTCTGGTTTTACTACCTTTTCAACTGTCCTGCAAATACAGACCATCCTGCACTAATGAGTTCCATTTCAGGAGTCTTTTTTATTTTGAAAAGCAGATGCAGAAATTCAGCCTATAGCCTTTTCAGATAAGAGAAGGAAGCATGCTCTTATGCACACAAGTATAACATTCAGTCAATAATTTGCATATGGATTGCATGCATAATTACATGGCTGTGTCATCACTGGTGTATTTGATGCTGGATATTCAGTACTCAGTTACCACCCAAGTGCATCTATCTTTACACTGTATCCTTATTTTCAACCTCATTCTAATTGGAATTCTATGAATATGATTGTTAAAAAAATATTATATTAAATAAACCATTGTACTCTCAAGGAAAACACAGTTGGCTCACATTTGAGACACTCAGTTCTACAGAGATAATGAGAACAGTCCCCTCTAAATTCAACTGGATTAAGATAAAGATAGGCCAGTAAATTGAATGCAACATCCAAGACTGGATCTCTGACAAGAAAATTTATACAATTTTATGAAGTTTGCAATGTAATGGGAAGGAAAAGCTATTCACAGTTTAGCATGAAGGGGGAAAAGCCCTTTACTTCAGAATCACACTCTGCCTAGACCTTGCTCACAGCCTCCAGATTGTCCCATTGTGTGATGTCCTTCCCTTCCCCTGCCCACCTTTCCCTTTTCCTCCATTGTGTCTCTAGCTGGGGGACAGAGGGAGCTTCTAAACCCCCGTCTCACCTGAAAGTTTGTCTTGAGGCTTTTTGTGATGGTGGAAGGAACAGGAGAAATGTGAATGGTGAAGTGTGGTGAGCACCTGTCAGCTGTGAGCATGATGCTGAAGGCCTTGGGCATCTCAGAGAAGGATGAGGAGAAAGGCACCTATGCAAGATACTGCAAAGCTGCTCCCAGTCACTGGGGGCGCACAGAGAGGCTGTGTGGGCCCACTCAGGGTGAGACACGGGGCAGCGAAGGCTGGCATATTTCTTGGTTATCCCATACAACGGTGCATCTCTTTCTGCACAGTCAAGAAAGGGTGAGCAAAATGCAAGGTGATGACTGTCAATATGATGAAAGGAAGGATGTTGGAAAGATGCTACCACAGCAGCAGCTGGGATGAGCAGCCTGACCTGGAGTTCCTATCAGCTGGTGACTTTCATGGCAGATATGTCGGGTGTTAGCAGCCAGCTGCAGCACCACATTGCACTGGTAGATTGAGCAGTGAGTGGCGCAGAAGGAAAAACACAGCTCTGCCGGACATTGGCGCCAAGTTCAGAAGGACCCTTCTGTTATCACCTTCAGTCAGTCAGGACTAACTACACCATGTGCAAATGTGGAAGAATGGTATCTGCTCCTCTGTCACATGTCCAGGATCCAGCTCAGCCAGACTTCTGGGTGGCTGCAAGCAGCAACCCTGTGAAAGAGGTGGATATCTCTGTCTCTGCAGTTTCTGATCCTAGACCTACGCCAGCCTCATTCCCCTGGCTAAGCGAGGACCTCCAAGGAGTTTCATGAATCTTTCCCTGGAGAAGGCCCACGAGCCAGTCCCAGCACTTTGCTGGAGCAGATAACGATGTCTGGAAAGACCTATATTATCTCTTGTGCCGTCTGGAGGCCGGCGCTCCCTTCCTGCCTGGCCTCCAAATTGCGCTTGGCACTGTCTGCTCAAGCCATGTCTGTCATCTCCTGCCTCACAAATCCCTCACTCAAAATAACCATCATATTTGCTTTCTCCACTTCTTTCTCCTAAAAAGTGAGGTGACATAAATTCACTCTCATAATATGCGTCAAGTGAACACCATCTGTGTTACAAGGCACTCCTTTCACATGAGAGATGGGCATAGTTTTGACGTGAGGTAAAATGAAACCCATGGGAGAGGGGGACGCGCATCCCCCTCCCGATCCCCTCCTTTCTGACAGAAGGGTTGGCCCATGTGGATCCTGCATATTTGTGCTCTGAGGACAGCAAGAGGACACCTTTACTGGTGAACAGACACACATATGCTGTGTCCAAAAATGGCTTCAGTTGGCACGGCGTGTACAGCCCTGAGAAGAACCCGCTGCCTGCCACTGGCCCTGCTCCCGGTGAAGGTGGCCTGTCTCCTCTCTCTGCTGACACAGCATGGCCCTCTGAGGAAACATGCCATGGACAGTCAGAGCTCCTTCCCAGCTCTGACAGACCGCAAGTCCCTTGACCTGTGGACCTGCTGGAGCGGGCCCAGAGGAGGGCCAAGGAGATGATTAGAAGCTGGAGCACCTCTCCTCTGAAGACAAACTGAGGAGTTGGTGTTATTCAGCCTGGAGAAGAGAAGACTCTGGGAAGGCCTTAGAGCAGCTTCCCAGCACCTAAAGGGGGCTACAAGAGGGTTGGAGAGGGGCTTTTTACAAAGGTCTGTAGTGATAGGAAAGGGGTAATGGCTTCAAACTGAAAGTGGGTAGATTTAGATTAAATATAAGGAGTAAATTCTTTACTGTGACAGTGGTGAGACACTAGAACAGGTTGCTCAGAGAAGTTTTGGATGCCCCATCCCTGGAAGTGTTCAAGGCCAGGTCGGATGGGACTTTGAGCAACCTGATGGAAGCTGTCCCTGCTGATGGCAAGGGGACTGAAATCAGGCAATCTCTAAGGTCCCTGCTAACTCCAACCATTCCGTGATTCTCTGACCAGCTGCAGCCAAGACACCTGCACAGGGAGCCTCCAGCAAACAGTCTGAGCACAAGGCCTCAGGGCAATTGTTTTGCATAGCTTTAACAAGAGGGTGCCAGGCCATCTCCCAGTCACACAAGCTCACTAGACAAAACAGTGTCGTGAAAAAAAAACCATATTTTTCTGGCTCTCACCCAGAACCTCGGCAATTTCCAGGCCATGATGAAATCCTGACCGTCACTGAAGTCAGTAGTTGAGCCATGAGCTTCAGTGGATCCAGGATTCCACCAGGTTAGTGGATGTGGCCTCTCGTGGTGCATTCTGCTTATGGCACAAAGGACAGAAACGACAGGGATAACTCAGATTTGAGCACACTGCTCAAGTACCACCAAATATGAGTAACCCCATGCACCAGGACAGGCTGGGCGCTGACCTGCTGGAAAGCTGCTCAGTGGAGAAGGACCTGGAGGTCCTGGTGCACAACAAACTGTCCGTGAGCCAGAAGTGTGCCCTTGTGGTCAAATGGGACAATGGTATCCTGGGCTGCATTAGGAAGAGCATTGCCAGCAGGTCAAGGGATGTGATCCTGTCCCTCTGCTCTGCTCTAGTGAGGCCACATCTGGAATCCTGTGTCCAGCTCTGTGCTCCTCAGTATAGGAGAGACATGGATCTCCTGGAGTGGGTCCAGCTGAGGGCTGCAAAGAGAACTGGAGCATCTCTTTTATGAGAACTAGGCTGAGGAAGCTGGGCCTGTTCAGCCTCGAGAGGAGACAACTGAGAGGGAACCTCATCAAAATATAAATTAATATCTGAAGGAAGGATGTCAAGAGGATGAAACCAGACTCTTCTCAGCAGTGCCAAGCAATAAGAGGCATTGGGCAGAAACTGTTGCACAGGAAGTTCTACCTGAATGTGAGGAAGAATTTTACTGTGCAGGAGATGATACACTGGAACAGATTGCCCAGAGAGGTTGTGGAGTCTCCCTCACTAGAGATACTCAAGAACCATCTGAACACAGTTCTGTGCCGTGTGCTCTGGAATGACCCTGCTTGAGCAGGGAGGTTGGACCAGGTCCCTTCCAACTTTACCCATTCTGTGATTCTGTAATTCTGTGATTCTCTGAGCGTCTGCTCAGAGAATATTGTCATCCACACAGCTTGCTAATGCCCAGAGTCACTGTCAGCACCCCTTCCTTTCTATTATCACTTGCTATGTTCCTTTATTCCTGTACACTGCTCCATACAGAAATCTCCCTAATCCGTTTCAGGCAGGCAGTGGGTACCGGCACCCTTTCACATTGCTTGGTTGTGCTACTTTCTGAGGATTACAAATGAGGGCCATCTGTAGTCCCTACTATTTGTGGAGATGAAAAGGAGCTTAACTTAATGTATTTTGGCAGAGTAATAGAGAAACATCAATCACAGCGTGACATGTTATTTCATATGCACCAATAGGCTCATGTTTGTAGCTCGACACATTAAGTGGATCTGTTTCTTTAAAGATGAGTCCATCACTTATGGGCAGGCATTCAGAACTTTAGCATACAGGACACTTTTAAGAGATACTTGATAAAGAGCTTGAAAATGTGAGTAGTGACATGAAGCTAAACTCTGGCTCATTTTGTTCAGTATGAGCCTCATAAAGTTGAAATTAGGGTCACTTGGACAGTTATTTTAGCTGAAACAGATGGAATTGTGGTGGCTGCTCCTAGAGAAGCAACTTTTACTGTAAGTTACCACACACTGTCTCTGGGATAAATATATTTTTCTGTACTACATAATTGGGGATTGTGTAGTAATTGCTGGACCAGTGCTGATTTTTTAATGGCAACCATGCTAGTAATTTCCTTTAAAAAAATCTATTCTGAGGTGGTTCACAGCAGTGAAGAAAAAAAAGTATTTTCCTTTCAAATGCCAGAATCAAACAGTTTCTTAATTTATTACAAGAGCATAAAAACTGGGAATCCTCTGAATTACTATCTTCCCCATGTAACAGAATATTCTGCATGAAGAGGGATTATTAGACCCCCTGAACTTCCCCTGTAAGATGAGTGCAGCTGTGTGAACAATTCACAATGTATAATTTATTGGATGAAGTTCAGCACTTTTTTGAGTTGTGAACTCTAAAGGAGCAGTTCAGGACTTCCTTGCTATTGATTGTTATGCAAAAATCTTTGCTAATTTCTTCAGGAATTCTATCCTCAAGTGGTTTGTAAAAAATGTATTCCCATGACTTAAATTACAAGTTCATTTTGTGTCAGGTCAGCAGCACAACTCAGGTGAGGTGACTTCTGTCCCTCTAATTGACAACACATAAAATTACAGATCAAGTCCCATTTTCTGCTATTGGGTATGTAGTTTTTAAAGAAGCAAAATATTCAACATATGTAGGAAGTGATTAGCTGAGGAGCAAAGGTGCCACTTGTTATTACTACTTTTGTTCATGGTTATTAGTATACAGAACAACCAGGTCTGAGGCTCCACATCCAGCAGATGCAAAGAGAAGGCAGGAGAAGTCAATTTCCCAAAGAGCTTATGGCTGCAGCCAGAGCACAGGTGAGGAGGTGAGGAGGGAATGATAGCAGGAAACATCATGTTATGCTATTAGGGTTTTGAAAGGTGGTACCATAAGAGTGGGATATTATACAAAGGGAGAAAAATGGAAAGAAGAAGGGGTATATCAGAGACAGAGGAATGGGGTAAGTGGACCAGATGTGAAGCTAAGGTAAAGAGGTCATGGTGAAAAGGAACGTATGATTTCTCTTCCCACCTAAGCATCAGTCATTACTTGCCAAAATCAAGCATGCAGTGAGAGCTGCCTCTTTAAAAGTCATTTTCATCTGGAGATCAGGAAAGGGAAAACCCATCAGTTCCCAGCACTGCCAGGAACAGCCCAGGCAGGTGCTGCAGGAAGTGCCCCACAGCTTTGCTAATGCATCTCAGGCATGATTTGAAAAGCCTCGGCCTTCATTACTCTTGCAGTTCTTTGAGCAAAGCATGCTATTTGTACTGAATACTGCCAAGTCCTGCAATGAGAAAAAGATGTAGATTAGCCCAGAGAATTCAAGCTCACTTTGGTTTAAAGCAGAAATGAAAGGAGCCACATTTGTGATGGAAACTCAGTCAGGTCTTGATCACCTGGGAGCAGCGCATCCAGATTGGATATTAGCTGTGCTATGATGAAATATTTCCAGCCATATCCTCTCCCTGTGCCCCCCACCTCTGGTGTTCGTTCTTCATGATAACTTCATTTTTCAAATCTAAATATACTAAATATGTTCTTACAGTCCAATGTACTGTGTGAGTCTATTGAGAATAACATCAAGAGTTGACTGGACATTGAAAAAATGCAGATGACTTCAGTGGACAGAACCAGTGTTTTTTTTCCTCAGTGCATATGGAGATAAAGGCTAAATTTAAACCACAACTGATTTTGATTAGCTGACTGAAAAGCAATGTGAGCACTTATTAGCCTTCCACATGTCCAAATGTCAGCTAAGAAATCACTTTTCATTGAGGCAGGCTCACAACACTGTGACTTCTGGGCCCACCATAGGAAGATGATGGGATGCACTTGCAGTTCATTTCTTTGTGGTTTTCTTCCAAAAGTCCCTTTGCAATGGGTATGTAGTACAAAGCACACAACTGCTAACCTGCATCTGGAAGACCCAAGGGAGGCGATGCTGATGCTCTTTGAAGCTACCACAGGCAAATAACCCCAGTGAGGAATCTCACCAGCTGGGAGAGTGAAAATGGTAGCAGTAGTCACGTTGCTCTCACCAGGATGCTGAGTCAGGACAAGGGGCACAGCAGGAAAGAAAAAGACATAACCAGGTCCCTCTACTCACATCTGCACTCACGTGGAACCCTGGAAAGGGCTAAGGGTGTGTGGTGGCCTACTGAGGAACAGACTGCAGTCAGCATAGGAAAGCTAGCCAAAAAAAAGGAGGCTGTGGAAAGAAATTGGAAAAGGAGTTACTGAAGGCCTTGTTTTCAAGGCAAACTCAAACTGGTTTAAATCAGCTGAATCACCGTATTTTTATGTGGAGCTTAATAAGACACCAGATATGTAGCAAGAATACATTTTCCAGGTGCAGTGAAGTCAGGTCAATAAGAAATCCATCAAAAGAAGTCAAACCTGATAATAGGAAGAAACTGCTGTAGGTCTTAGTAACATGGGTAAATGATAAAATTGTAGTAGTAGAACGTGTCTTTTAATGGCTCATCAAAATACCAGGATTCCTAGCTTTTTAAAAACAATGTTTTATTGTTTTTGCAGAAGATGTGGAAGCACTCTCTGACTTGAGCTGAGATTTAGTAATGGAGTTACTGCTACTTGTTTGGGCTGTCATTGGGCTGAAATGTCAGAAATTGTGTCTGCTCCTTCTGCTCCTCTTTTTGTGTCCTTGGAGCACAGTGTGGATACAACAGTAAAAAGCTGCTGGTTATAAAAGAAGGTTATCTGCTGCATGAAACCAGGACCATGCATGATATACTTTCGAACTAGTTTATAAATATTTTTTTTAAATACCCCTGTACAGTCCTATCACCAGTCTTGCAAGGCTATCCTTCACTAGCATTGCAGGAATGAATAATAAGAGTAATATGTTTTGGCTTTCTGAGTAATGCTATGAAAGTCATTTTCTGCTACCCCCTTCCTCCTGCTCATCCTTGTGTGCTCAGCTCTCCAGACAGGGCTGGGAAGTGTACCATACTGTAACCTGTGGGCTGGCAGCTGAGGTTCCCACTCCCCTGCTTTACCTCTTCTCTGACTGGGAGAAGAAGTTTTTGATGTTTGAGTGACACCCTCACCATTTTTATTATGCCAGATCCTATACTAGCCCCAGAAGCTGCATCATAATGTAGAAGCATCTCTTGCCTTTTTCAGACCATCGGTTCTGTTCAGTTCTGCAATAAAGAAACCAGAAAATGAAATAAAATTTACAAAATCTGGGACGTCTGCTGTATCTTGTCCCAGGGCAAGTCTAAACAACATGACTGAATGACCATGCTTATGGTTCTGTCTCAAATGTTAGTCTGAATCCCTTCAACTGAGTTTTGAAGTGATATGATTTACCTGACATGTGCCACAAGCTAGGGTCTGTTACATGCAGTTCAGCTGATCTGTCTGAGTCACTTTCCTTCTGATGTCAAAAGTCTTTCAGCCAGTGGATAAATTTGGTGCCTGATCCGTGAAAAATTTTTTCCTAGAGAAGCTATCATGAGTGAGATAAGACTTTGCAAAAGAGAAACCAGAAATGAGAAAGGAAGGAGAATGGCAAAAAGAGAAGAAAGAAAGGAGACCTTTCAGGAAACAAGAAGATATATTTAAGTCAAAGAAAAATTTTAGCACAAGGACAAAGGGATATTAATGGGTCATGAAATCTGGAAACAGGAAGAAGGAAAATCAGAACAGCAGAGACATGAGATTCTGAATAGTTTTAGTGTAGGAGTAACAGGAACAAACAGCATATCTTCTTTCTTTTTTAAGGGGGAGTTATTTTTTTTAAGAGGGAGTTTAAGAAACTCCCCTTTCAGGAGTCTGATGCTTTATGAATGGTGCTTAATGGCAAGAAAGAAATAAGAGGAGAGCCAGAAGTAGGTAGTGGATCTTTTTCTCTCAACCATAAAGAAACAGTTTTGAGGGCTGTCCAGTGTTTAAACCAGAACTGTTAATGACTGATTCTGTTACCTTTTAAAACTTATATTCTTTACCTGCAAGAGATTTTGCAGCCACCAGAATCTCTTTTCCTTTTGCACTGTAAATGATGTGTTCCAGAACAGCCTGTGTTAACAATCTGTTTTCAAAATGAGGGGGATCCAGCAGCTGCATTCACTCTGGACCGAAAACTACTAATATAGGGATTTCTTATTCTAATTTTAGATCAATACAGTATCACTTGCAGTGATGGGAATCTGAGAAATGCATAGGGCATACAATCCAATTTGGGTCAAAATGTAAAGTGCCATGCGATATGCTTAATGACATGACTTTGAGCAGATCTTGTATTTCACAAGAGGCAGAACCTCCTCATTTTCTTTGATTGTTTTTTTATTTCCTTTTTCCTATCAATAACAGTGGTGAAAGCTTTTTTTTTTCCCCAGATACAATTATGTGTTGAGTATTTTACTGCTTCATGAGACCAAGTGCAATGGCTGGGTGCAAGACCATCCTGGCATGGTTATACCTTTGTGCCCCTCCCCAGGACAGCTCTCCTCTTCTCTGTCTTCTGTCTCTGTCTTGCTGTGGCACTGCATGGCAAATTCATATCTATACAGATGCAGTTGTACTGCACAGTGTCTTTGGAGAGGCTTGTTCCATCATGAAGCCAGGCCATGCACCACATCATACATCTGTACAGCAGTACATGCACACTGGCAATGCTAATCTCCCACACCCCCCTGCTCAATTTATTCACTTGAAGTGGAGGACTAGCTTGGGGGGCAGCCTGCAAAGCCTCATAAGTACATAAACATACTGAAGACTGAAACCACATCACATCCCAACAGATAGTCCCCAGTGAAGTCCGTAGGGAAGTGCTGTAGGCTTGTATGGGTCCCACTGTTGCTTGCCTGCAGGAGGAACTGGACACAAGTTAATTCATGCAAATCTTAGGCTTCATCAGAAATACTTGTTATTATTTGGTTTCTGGCTTTTGAAATATAGCATTCGATTACACAAAATTGTCATCTGTAATGTTTGGTTTCTTCATTCTCATTCTTGTCTCAGTATGTGTCCCCTTTCATGACAGCAAAAGCTGTGCTTGAAAATCCAAGGGAATAAGTGTCTGTAGGTGGCTGAGTGTCTGAGGCTGTTGAAATTCCTTGAAATTTATTTCTCATCACTTTTCCTTAAGGTAAAAAAGCAGATAGCTTCCCCAAGCGTTGGGTAAAATCAGACTTGTCAGTTTGACTTCTCTGAAGGGGAAAGATTCTGAAACTCCTTTAAGGAATCAAATAGGGAACACTTGGAAAAGCAGGGCTTGATTAAAGACAGCTAACATCAATTCAGGGAAAGGAGATCATGCCTAACTAATTTGTTGGAATTCTTTGAGGAAATTACTGCCCTGGTAAGGAAGGGGAAAGGATATTATAGACTCCGTTTTTCAGAAAACATTTGACAACATTCTCCACTGTTGGTTAAAATGTCTAAGGTCTGAAGTCATGGAATAGAAGGACAATGAGCATATTGGACTGGAAACTGGCAAAAGAGAAGGAAAGAAAGGGTAACTATGAATGGGAGCCTTTCATTTTAAAGAGAAGGATGTAAGAAGGATCAGGGAAGAAACCACATTTGGAGTTTGAAATCAAGACTTCCCAAGGTTAATGAAGACACTCCTGAACCTTGGGGAATACAATTAATAATGAGGAACCATGCAGACAGGTGGAGAAAGGAATAGTTTGTTTCACCACAGTATCTTGGAGAGCAGCTAGAAAGAGGAACACTTTCCTGACTGCTCTGCTAAAACAGATCTGACACAGTTTGAGTGTAATATTTGTTAAATTCCACAGACATAGAAAAAGACACAGACTTTCACACTAAAATGTGAAACTAAAGATGGCCCGCATTTCCCTTCTTCATGTTAAGGATTGCTCCCATGCACATAAGTCTTTTGTTTTTAAGAATGATCTTACCATATGCAATTGCATACAAATGTTATTTCTTACAGTCTTCTTGTAAGATGATTTCACTTCAGGTTAGCATTATCTCATCAAATAGCATACAAAAAGTGGTTCTGCTTTTGTGTCTTTGCTCTGAAAAAAACACAACTGCTGCTGCTTCACACCAAGGGCTTGTCTATAACTGTATATACTGAAGTGTGTGTTAAAACAGATTTTTAACCAGTAGACATGATATCCCTGTCCCAGACAGTGTAAGCTAAATCACAGAAAGCTGTTGTCATTCCTGAATTAGAGTATATGGCTAGTGTGACCTTGAGGTACTGGACCAGGGAGCAGGATTCAGCTGGTGTGTTTGGATAGCGCCCCTGGGCCATCGGCATTCCTCAGCTGCAGGCATCCACGCTGGGCAAGCTCAGGCTGCCTACACATCCTGTTTGCTCTTAGAGCCAGCAACGTCTCAGGAGAGTCCTGCAGCCTGGGCATCACTGCAAGAGAGCACCAGAAAGCGGTAGCTTTGCTCTGTGCCCTTCAGCCCTGGCTCTGTGCATGGTGAACCACGGGCACTAAGCAGAGCTGTCTCTGCTGCTAAGAGTATAACTCTAAAGTGGGTGCATAATCCCTGCTGCATGTAAGATTTTCTCTAGGGGAGAGAAAGGCAAGAACTCCTACATCTTAATCCACTGTGCAGCCCCTGGGGATTCCTGCCAGGTTCCTTAAACTCTCTATTCCCACCTCTTCAGTGTGGCTCACCCCTTCTGATTCTCTGCCCCCCAAAAATGCAAGCTGATACTTGTGTTTAATTGTCAGGTATGATCCTTCAAACATGTTTCCATAGACCATTTGAAAGCCATTCTTTTACATAATGCCACCATTGCTTCTAAGTTATTATGGCCAGGAGCACTTTACTCTCCTGATAATGCCATGCTTGGAGAGGAAGCAATAACTTAAGCGGTGTGATTACAAAAGAGCTTCTGATGGCTTTAATGTATATGGCAGAAGGTACCTTCTTCTATCAGTGAAAGTGTTAAGTTAGGAAGGCTTGTCATACACAGAGAATTTACTTCATTACTAGAACCTTATAAGCCTCCATTTTTTACACAATTTGTTTTGGTGTGTGCCCTTGGAACCAGCACCATCTTTCTCTGTTTCCTTTCTTTCTGCTTTGAAGTACAAAAGACACTAGTGAATTTTGCTTTGTTTTGTTTGGGTTTTTACGTACTTAACTGACCAGAAGGAAACAGGATATGCAACAGTGGCCCTACACCAGGAAAATATATAAATTCATCAGCATGTCTTATGGCTTGTCTTATTGAGTAGACTCTCTCTTGTCTGCATATGTCTGGGGATATTTATGTACTTCTAGGAAGGAATTTGTCACCAGAAGTATTTCCCTGCTCTTGCCCTCCCTCCTGGCTTCATTTCTCACTTGTTTGAAGAACTGAACAGCTGACTCCCAGTTCTGACTGTAGTGGCTGGTGATGCCTTTTATTACATTTGTGAATTTTGCATTTGCCCAGAAATAATCCTTCCCTTCTACCCTCTGATCTGGAGCATAATTAACTTCCTCAAGCTTCAAGATGGTCATTCTGTCCTGCACACAAAAGCAGTTTTCATTGTCACTGGGACCAGAAATAACAGAATTGAGAGACGTGACCTTTTTGGACACCAAAATACAGCTTTTTTTTTTTTCTTTTTCTTTTTTTTGCAATATAGTGGATCTCTCAGTGTTGGTTCCCTGACAAGCCAAAAAAGTACCTAATGTAGGAAATAAGTTGCTACATCCAATTCAGTAGCATCAGAATGTAGAAATAGAATACAAATATTTTATTTTAACTCTGGACCTTTTGCTGCTCAGACAAAGGCTGGAGTAGAGAAATTCTGAACATTATGCCCCTAATCTTTGGAACAACATCTTGTCTCAGCCTTTCCTCTTATATTAATTTTCTTCTGATGCTTTTTTGGCAGCCTTTGCAGTATCTTCCACTCAGATGATACTGCAACTCCAAGCATCTTATGAGGATGGGAAAACCTTTTCAAAGACAATTCTAATCTACTCTAAGCAGATCCCCCTAAACTATTTCTTATTAATTCCTTGTTTGTCAAAAGGTCTTTTCTCCATGCCTTTGGGCTGATTATTAATAGACATGATAAAAAAAATGTATAATTCTACTCTAATTATTTTTTGTTTTCAGGCAAGGGAAGGGGAGAGAACTGTGTATTTTTTAATGTTAACTGTTGTCCCTCCTCTTATCAGGTTAATTGGACTGTGGCAGTGTCTGGCTGGATATCTTGCCTAGAGGTGATTTAAAAATGGAAAATGTCAAGAATTATTTTTTGTTAACTTAAAGCCAGAATGTCAGCCTTCTCATACAAATTATGGCAGTTGGTCTTGTAGGTATTTCTTTAACACGTGTTCTTGGCTAAATACCTACACAGCTATAAGAACAAGGTCTACATGATTTCACAATAACAAAGAAAGTGATCTTCAACCAGCCTTATCATTCTGGCCTTGCAAAAGCCCATTGATGGCTGGCCAGGTTTAAAGATGTCCCCATGCAGCTTACTTCTTGCACTTAGCTTTGCAGAACTCCGCCTGGCATATTTTCAAAACAAATCTTGGAAAGTGCACAGAGAAATGCTTGCTTTCTGGAGCTCTCTAAGTCCTCCTAACTACACAGCTGCCAATTGCAGCTCACAGGGCTCTTGCACTTTTTCTACCCTTTTCAGCCCCTCATTTTCAGTATCATTTGTTCCAGCCTAGAAGGGCTCACCTCTGCCCACCCCAACCCCAGCTGCAAGATGCAGCGCAGAAAAGAGGTAGTTCTGGGACAGGGGCTGGCACGGTTGGGGTTCCATTGATTTGGGGTGCTCTGTGAGGGTTAGTGCCTACAGTGTTGACAACCCATAAAACTCAGAGTCTTTGAGCTGAGCGAACTAATAAACAGTGAACATGATGACAAAATAAGGAAGAAGAAACAGCGATTAAGAGCTGGCAAGGCCACTTTTGTAATGGGGGTGTCATGAGGAAGAAAAGATGTTTTGGTCTGGGAGAGGCCATTTCTTGGCTCTTTGGAGGGCAGATAGCAAGAGGATGATCTGTTCTTTCAGGGCAGTAGCCTTGGAAGGGGTCTGGTACAGGAAGTACATGGGAGCAGCAGGTAAGAGCAGATACCTGCATGGGCTTTTAGGGTTGGCTCTTGGTTCAATTCAGTGACACTTCAGCTCTGCTGACACATGCATAGGGCTGGATCTGGTGCTCTCCAGGTCTGACAGCAGACAGACAATTGAAATTTAAACAGGAAGTGGGATGGGAGTCTGAGAGGCACACTTCATTTCTCCTGTCAGAGGTCATTGCTAAATGATTTGGCAGCTTTTAATTTCATAACACCAAGAAGTATTTACTCAAGTATCTTTCATGGCTTTTTAGTGTGTTTGTTTGTTTGTTTGTTGCTGTCAGGTTACCTTTGCTTCAGCAAAGGAGGTCCATATCTCTTGTTTCAGGTTTCACTGTTTTCTCTGTTTTGTATCAAAGCCAACCAGGAGAAAAATGTTGCAGCGACTTAAAGGAGATCACACAGGTAGATTTTGCTGCGAGCAGAGAAGATGACTGCATTGTGCTTGATCAAGTAGGACAGCTTTTGGTATTGCCAGAGTACCTCACATTATCCCAGCTGTTGTGGATGTGGTCCATTCATTATTTTGCCTTTATTAAATAAAATTCTGTTAGTACTGTCCAAATAAACTCAGATAGTTTGGGATACCACGTAATATTAGATAGATACAGATCATTCCCTTTTTCATCAGGGAATCTGTGAACTCTTTGCTACAATTTCAGAGAATTAAAGCTTCACAGGGTTTCTGAATTATACCTGGAGGAATTATTTCCCATAAGCTGAGAGAGCAAAAAGATGGATGTCCTTTCCTGATGCTAGGGTTGGGATAGTGGATCCAATGACTCGGCAGCTGGGGCTCCAATAAGAGTCTCCTTGTTCTCATGTCCACTGGCTCTCCAGTGGTGACTGGCCCTGGGCAACAGCTACGATCTGATGTGCCCTGAGAGATGTAGAGCATACTTGAGAGCACCACTTGAAGCCTGGAAAAGGGATCTGGACAGAAATAGGGAACACTAACAAAATGGTAGGAGCTGCTGTATTTTGTGAGTTGTTTTACATAAAGAATCCATTTTAATCCTACTGGCCTCTTGCCTGCTTGTTTCATTCAAAATAAAACACGCTCTTCAAAAAATGCTTTTACATAGCCAAGCCAAGTTTCTGGTAGAGCAAAGACCCCAGACATCCATAATTCATGAACAAGGAAGGGTGTGGATATTTTGTGGGAACCAGATCCTCTGTGAACAAGATCATTTTCATTTTCTGATTATGTTGTGTAAACATAATTAGGATTCAGAGGAATAGAACTGTGCATCTAGCAGAGTCAAACTGTTGATTCATATGCAGGAAGCAAAGTAAATTAACCCAAAGCTCTGAGTTAACAACAAATAATAAAAGAATGAGTATGTTGTCCTTCAAAGGTTACTTCACCAAGTTTTAATTTCTGCCATGCATCTTTTAGCTGTTGAACAACTGAAATGCTGTCCAGCTTGCAAAATACTTACACATTTTATTATGCCATGGCAATGTTTGAGTGTTTGAAGCCATTCAGAATGTTTACAGCTGAGAAATAACAGTAAGTTGAAATGTCTGACCAATTTATGCTTGACAGAATGGTTTTGTGAAAAGGACATAGTGGATATAAAAACAGTCATTGTTTTTCCTCATGTTAATGGTTTTTGGTTCCATTTGCTAAAACCTTATCCCAAAGATACATAAAATCTCTATCATCTATAGAATATGATAGAGCTTTTTATTGTATGTAGGTGGTTCTCAACACCAAAACTAATTGCCAAGTATAGTTGTCAAGTGTGTTGCATTTACACATTCATAGCTCTACATGTTGGACCTGCAAAAGCACTTGAATACGAATTTTTTGCCCTAACTCTGCCAGGTATTTAAATCTCAAAGCATCTTTCCCAAAGCTTATTTCTCAGCTCTCACCTAAACATAAAGACAGCAGGGTCTGTGACTGCTGAAATTCTGCCCTTCACGTCTCTCCTGTCATTTTCAGTGGATGTCTCTGACATGCATAAACAAAGGACAGGATGTCTCCCTGCAACCTTTTTGCGTGTGGGGACAGCCATGACCTTTCAGAGATGTGGTGAGTGGCCTCACTATGGTGTTCACCAGCTCTTTCAGCACTTGTAGATACGTTCCATCAGGGCCTATGGATATCAGGTTTGTGGATGCCTGGGTGCTCTCTAACCCAATCCTCGTTGACCAAGGACAAGTCACCACCTTCTGCTGGTTTAAGGGGATTTTTAATCTCCATCCTTAAAACTCAACAGTTCACTTTCTAGAAACTGTATCCAGACAGAGAGACAAATTGGCCACCTCACCTTGTGGAAATGTATAAAATGGAGCAATTGACTTGATTTATTCCTGGACCTTTATAGAGATTATGACAGAAATCAAAAATGTTTTGAGTGCCAACAGAGGTTTATTGTGAATAATCACAGTGGATAGTTTACTGGTGTGAAAAGATACCATGACAGGCTGCAAATTCTGTTGGATCTCTACACTTATAGCTTCCTTGCTAATCATCTGTCCTTGGTATACTGGGAAGATTTCAGCATCACTACCTGAGGGCTATTCTAAGGAGGAGTGAGGTCATGGCAGATGAGCTCCAGAGAAGGGTAGCATCAAACTAGGATGTCATTGTCCAGTCACTCCCTTGGCCAGCGCAGGGCATGTGGCAAGGTCCACTTATGGCCACAGGGATCCAGTTTCCTACAAGAAGAGATTTATACTTTTTCCATGGTGTGGAGGGTTTCCTTCCTTGACAAGAAGTAAAAATTACCTGAGCAAGGAAAACTAGAGCGTTCAGAAAAACACGTTAACAATGGGACCTTCCTAGGGTCAGGATTTTTAGAGATAGATACGTAGAAAAAGAATTAAACAAGGGCAAACACAGCCATGTATGAAAGGTGGATTTTTTTATGCAACAAGCATTAAGAGTTCTGTGGCCGGGACTTAAGGAGGTTTCAAGCACATGAGAAGTCTAACCTACTCCTGTAAGAGTCAATAGCCATTTATTCAAGCAGAATAAGACAATTAGCTTCACCTCTCTCCAGTCTGAAGCCATTGCATTCATCAGCAAACTTATGAGTGAGGAAGATAAATTGAAATAGAAAAGAGAACAAGAAAAAAAAACCCTACACCTTACACAGAAATGCGTATCAAGCAGAAATAGAAGTGGTGACTTAAATCATGCTTGATGTCTGTGGTGCCTTATTACATGCTGACTAATGGCAAAATGAAAGAAATAAGGTGCCTGATTCATTGGCCCAGCTGCAAGGAAAGGACTTCCCCACACCTGAGGGAACAGGAAATTCCATTTTAAGACTGCATGGGGGATCATTTAGCTGGTTTTAACCCCAGTCCTTTAGATACTTAAACTGCTCCTAGACTGGACATTAAAACTTAAAACGAAAAGGCAAATCTAAAGTTTTCAGGCAGCAGACAAGAAGTGTCTGAATTTTCACAAGATAGGGATATAGGTTGTACCTGGAAATATGTGTATGCCGGCACCAAGACTAAATGCACTTGCACAAATGGGAGAATTGTATGGAGTGACCAATTTTGCATTCAGAAGTGTGAAATTTCCAGCTTGCCTTACTGGGAGTATGCTTGATAAGTGTGTTGCAGAGGTTTGATACCAAGAGCTGTGCACAGCACCAGTGTACAGGGTCAGAAGCAGAAAGTTGGCTCTTGGTCCTTGTGGTTTGGCCTGACCTAGAGCTGACTTGACCCTCATGAAACTCAGGATGTTGTGAGCATCCCAGCCCTATGGTCCTCCACAGGCAATTGATAATCTGTGTTCTGTGGGGGGGTAGGTGTTGAGGCTGAGGGTAGAGCCTTGGCCAGAATCACATTTGGAAGGAAACCCGCATGCTTGGATCTGACTGCTTGCTTCAGTCTAAGTTTCTCCAGCTCTCACTTTTATTGCTCAAGTCCCCAAGGCCCCAGCTCCATATTTACTCCTCTAGCAAAACCATGATCAAATTAGTGGATGTTTCGACTAAGGAGAAGCAAATTTATACACTTGTCTTTGCCCACCTGAGGATATGTATGTGCTGCTGTGAGGAAGCTGGGGGGAAGAAAACAAAAGGATCATTCATAATTACTCCCAGGTTGGACCCACAATCCTGGCAGTACAAGGAAACCAGTCCAAAAGCCAGCAGCCTCTGTATCATTGTGAGCACAGACCCCACAGACCAACAGACTGCTCTGAGGCCAGCAACCTGATTTACTCGGCCAAGAGGATGGACAGAAACCTGGTGCCAAGATCTATCTGTCCAAAACCAATCCTTTCCATCACCACGCAAAGGGGGTGTCTCTGGAGGAAGCCACCTTCCCAAAGCTGCTTCCTGATCTTCCCCTGCCTTGTACATGTCACAGTCTTCAATGAACCAGGCTGTCATAGGGTGGTCCATGTCACTGCATGGCTGCTGTGGACAGCTGGCCCAGCCACACAGGGCAGCCTCGAGCCCCACAGGTTGGATAATGTTGGCTATGCCTGCTGGCCATCACTCATGCCCAAAGCTGTCTCAATCAGCACCAACCATCTGGGGCTAAGCCCAGCCTAACCCACCCCTAGCAGGCCCTGTCAGCTGGCATGTGCCCTGTCAACTGAAATTGGAGGACAAACGAGGAAACTCTTCTGTCCGAGTTTAAGTCATATTTCCTCAGCATGAGCATGGCCAGTGAGGTAAAGAGGAGACGTTTAAAAGCTGAAAAACTGCATGCGACTGAAATCTGTGATTTTTAGGCCAGGGAGTTGAGGGTTTCTAAGAAGTATGTTAAAAGTGATGAGGCAAAGCAAGTCCATATGCTCTACACAGCCATCTATGCATGTGCCATTTCTAAAGGGGATTGCACATCTGCTAGGAAATGTCTGTGAATCCACAGATTGTAATGAGCTAAAAGAACTCGCAGCCTTCATTAGTGTGAGACTGGGCTGCTCAGAGTCAGGTATAAGAAGTGCTTTGTGTACTGAGGCGTGCTTGGGCCAGTCAACAGATCCGAACATTTTCAGTATCATGGCAACCAGTGTATCACTTCTATCAACCTGTATGACACTCTGCTGGGTCCCAATACACAATCCTCACACAAATATTTCAACATGTTTGGAGCCAAGCTCTAGTCAATATATGAAGTCATTTCACCACAGCCTGTAGCCGAAAGGATAAAAATCCCCACTAACTTATTTTTGGAGGTTAAATATAGCATTTGTGTGCGTGTGTGTGTGAGGTTAGTAAAAACAGAAATGAGAAAGACAGAAGCAAAGGTATATGCTGTTTGCATTTCTGAGACACCTGGGACTGGTCCCCAGCTGGAGGAGGGGGCTGACTTTCCTTTTCCTTGGACAAGCACCCTTTGTTTGGTGGGACTGGATCAGGGACAGAGATCAGAGGGCTTTTCTGTCAGTTCTCCCATTGCACCCTTCTTCTCTCTATGGGCACAAAGCACAAGCTCATGTACCATTTTGCAGGGATAGCCCACCATGGAGATACACCCATCAATGCCTTAAAGAGAAGCTGAAGCAAGAAAAAGACTACTAGGATGGTGGGAGTGGTGGCACAGTGTCAGTGAGTTACCTGCATGTGCAGGTGTGCAGTTGCTTGTGATCAGAGGGGCAGGAATAACAAAGCCTTGCCCTGCCCACATGTAGGGTGTGCTGATACCCTGCCTCTGCAGGCTGCACCCAGGAGCAGCTGGGGCAGGCCCGTGGCTGCACCAGCAGCAAATATCTTTATGTGGGATTAGCACAAAGTCCTTCCAGCAATAAACTTCCTGAAGGAAGATTACATTTTCAGCAGCCTAATTTTTGATGTGGCATGTTCCCTGAAGCACTCTGCTTTCACTTACTGTGTGCAGTGTGTGATGTGGATTTTCATAAAACATTGGTGCGTTCTCAGTTTTGGAGTTGTGCAGCGCCAGATGCTGCCCATGGGCCCTCACATCTGGTGGAGGTATAACAGTAAGGGCTGTGAGGGCTGCTTTCCCACAGATGCACTCAAGCTCTCGCAGGGTGTGAAACCACTCTTAAGATCAAGATTGTCTTATGAGCCACCTCTTGATCCCATCTGTAACCCCTCAGCCCTCAGTACAATGCCTGCTCTGTTCATCCATGGCTAAAATAATCCTGGAGTAATATTGCTGTGTTTATTTCTGCCTTTAATGATGGCAGTCTGCACGTGTGATGGCACCCAAAGTGTCTCTCTGATCTCAGGGCTCTGCAAGTGTTTAACAATTACAATAAAATATTTTTCTTATCAAAAACTTGCCTTTCTCATCACCTGTGCTGGTGTGTCAGAGGGAGAGATGGAAATCATTCTTTTTTCTGGTCTGGTCTTCACCCCACTCCTTCTGCCAGGTACCCCCCTTTCTTTCCCCTTTCCCATTTTCCTGTCCTCACTTCAGCCTCTCACCCCTACTCCAGTCTCATTCTTCCTTCTCAGTGAAGGAGGGAGGCTTGGGGAAAATAACGTCCTGGCTCCTGCATTGGGGCATTCCTCAGTCAGTCAGTGTACAACAACTGTGTGGGTCACTCCACCCACATCCCTCAGGTTTTCTCCAAGCCTGTGGGCAATAGGACTGCCAAATCTTGTCTACAGGTTAGGGGGTGAAGGGAAGGGGCATCTGATGCTGTGCTCCTCTGTTCACTACTCAGAACAATGGCGTGAACTCAGCAGCAAATATCTACTCCTGGGAAGGTAAGAGAAAGCTAATGCTAAACTGTGGCTTTTCATTTGTCTTTCAAATGCCCGCATTCTAGATGCCAAACCATTATGCTCCATGGAAAAATAAGAAGAAAGAACATGTGCCCCTGCCCAGGACACCTAATAGATGAGCTTAGATTTCTAGGTTTCAGCTCATGTAAGCAGTGCATAATTTTCAGTCTGTAGCCGCAATGTATCTCAGAAGAGGTATATTTATACTGCTGTACAAAGTACACTCACTCATTCCATCTTATAGTAGGCAGAAATAATGGATTGTTGCTGGCTTTCCTCAACAGAGCGTAAAGGTGGTGGTGAGGTTTGTAGTCTTTGACAAGAACTACAGCACTACTGGGAGCGCAAATTATTTATAACCAAGTGTGATTTGGCAAAAGATGTGAGTAAACATTTGGAGAGTGTCTACATGAGGAAAAAGGTGTACTCCATTTTTTCAAAGTGACTTAGGAACTAAGTTCCTTTGATTCCCAATGAGACATTGGAACATCTTTGAGCCTGAGACTTAGAGTTTGGCTGTTCTTACGCATATCTCATATACCTCATGCCTCAGTGATGGCACATTGAGCCAGATCCTCTCCACAGTAACCAGAGCAGTGTTTGTGTATTTAATCCACGGGCTCTGCTGGGCAAGTTGCATCCTCCTATAGAGCAGCTGTAAGATATAGCTCAGGAAAGAAGACTCTAGAGTGTTTCTCCTTTCTCGGCTCCTTTACGGTTCTGGGGAACCTCCAGAACAGGGCAAAGATCATTTAATCTAGAGAATGGTATGTTGAACTGGACCATCTCAACACAAACAAACTGAGGGGCCAGGTTTTGTCTCTCTCCCTGAGCTCTCTCCCCATGTGCTAATGTGCCAGCTTCCTTCCATCTTTCTCCCCGGTGGATATTTCATGTGAGATTTACTATCTCTTTTTAGTTATGTGCTGAGGCTCCCTTTTCCTGGGGAGTTTCTGAGGAAATTTGAAGTAATATTGGTGAATTCCCTTAATGCATTATTCTCTTGCACATGGAAATTCTTGGTGTTTCAGGCAGGTCAAGGTTTCTAAGGTCTGCTTGCTTCTAGTGATCTATTTTAGGTTTTGTCAGAGAGCCTGACGTTTCCTTCCCTCCCTTACAATGGCAATGTCGGTAGCTAATCTTCAGGGAAATACCTAACATACTTTTTCTGTTCCTTGTGCTGTTAAGTTGTTTAGTCTCTCTGGCAGTCAACACCACAACCTGAGTCATACTGTTAAGTCCATCCAGGTTGCAAACACAATGCTGCTACTCCTTTGCTGTGCCAGCATCTTTCAAAACTTCTCCAAATATCTCATTTCTGTTGTAGGCTGTCAGCAGTAGAGGAAATCTCTAACTGCTTCTGCTCATAGAAGGAGCTTGAAGGTCCACAAAAGGCTGCTGTTGATTCTTTATGAGGTTGAAGCTTAGCTTTGAATGCCTGTGTATGCATGTCTCATGTTTACTGCAAAGAAAACCATCCGACGGTAAAAAATATGAAAGGCGCAAAAGCTCTTCAGTATCACAGAACAGTGAAGCTTCAGCATAGAGACTTTTCTTCAGGAAAGCAATATACTTCACAGGTGGAAGTAAAATATGTGTGGATGCATTGCTGTGTCCTTTTTGAGAAGCACAGTCAAGGCAACAGCCCATTTGCAAAATGAACTCTTACAGGAAGGTGGGTAAAACAGAGCCAGAGGCTCATTTGGTGGAAACCACCTTGGTCCACTAAAGACAACAAAAACTGTGTTGGTTTATGCCACCTGAGAAAGACCAGGTAGATCCTGCAGAAAATGCATATGTGCCTTCTAAAGGGGAAGAACCTTGTTTCCTTGGGGTTTGGTTCGTATCAAGAATTTCCCTAAATTCCACTCACATGAAAGAAATAATTCAGAATTCATTATTTCTTTAATCAGACGCAAAAGTCCCTGTTTATTTAAAGCTTTGTAGAGATAATCTGAACTAATCATGGTTATATTATGTGTAATACAAATAAAGGCATTTCTCCCTTAATAATAGGAGCAGATCTAATCCAGTAATTGTCCAACTGAACTCAGCTGGACTAAGATGAGTTTTCTGTACTTAGAGCTATTCTTATTCTGTCACTAAAGAGATAATGGGAGGAGATACTCTGTTTTACAAGCAATAATTGTATTTCTAAGGGAATGAACTGAGACTGAGACTGAGTCATTAATTGTATTTGCACAGGAATGAACCATGAGGAAGAAGTCTGTGTCATTTATCTCAGCAAAAGGAGGGGATTATTCCTGCAGATGAGGCATTCTTTCTGTTCTAAGGGAAGGGAAACAATAGCATTTATATTATGGTAAAAACTATACCCTGTCCTTTCAAACATGCCCTACCCTCACCTACATCTTTCTGGGCTTAACTTCTATATGTTTCCATCCTCTAACAAAAACAAGGAATCTCTCCAGCAGCTCTGCCAGTTGCATCTGTGGGCTCAAAGGACTTGAAAGCAAAAAGAAGGGTTTCCCAGTTAGGCATTCATGTTCTGAAATATCACCAAGACTAGCTAGTGTTACATTCAGAGCAAAGAGAGTTTGTTTAGAATTCAGATTTTGGGATGTATGGCTCCTTTGATGCTGAGCACTTGTGTCCATTCTCTGTATATTTACATTTCCAATTTAACACTATTGCAGAACTGTCTAGGACATACGGTGGAGGAGCACAATGACCGCATGGCTGTGGTTTTTTCATTGTCACAGGACATGAGCAGTGAGTAAGCTATATAGGCTGTTCCTGTCATTATATATTGCCTATGTTACACACGCAAGTATGGGGTATACAGTCACCTCACAACCCAGCAACATCCTGGCACACAACTACAGCCTGATTCTTACTGCATCTTTATAGGAAGCCCTTCTATAAGCCCAATGTACTTTGCTCATGTTGTTGCAAAGCTGATCCTTCAGGTGATCAGAAATAGTCAGCATGGATTCACTCTAGGTAAATCATGCTTTATCTACCTAAAGGCCTTCTACAATGAAACAACTACCTGGATGGACGAGGGGACAGCAGTGGATATTGTTTACCTGGACTTCAGGAAGGCTTTCAAGACTGTCTCTCAAAATATCCTTACAGGTGGACTTGGAAAGTGTGAACTGGATGAGTGGGCAGTGAGGCGGATTGAGAACTGACTGCACACCAGATCCCAGAGGGCCATAATCAGTGGCACAGGGTCTAGTTGGAGGCCTGTCACTAGTGGGGTCCCCCAAGGTTCACTACTGGGCCCAATATTGATTAACTTATTCATCAGTGACTTGGATGAAGGAGTAAATGCTTCCTGAGAAAGTTCACGGATATCACAAACCTGGAAGGAATGTCCGATACCCCAGAGAGCTGTGTAGCCCTTCAGAAGGACCTCGATAACTGCAGTTGCACAGTGTGCAGGGATGAAGTGCAGATGACATTCCTGGCAGGCACCTCTCTGCCTTTTTAACCTCTCTTCCTTTAAATGTCAGTCCTGAGGGTAGTACAAGAGGTGCTTCAGGTGTGCAACCTCCCAGAGCACAAGAACTCCCTGTTCCCTCAACAGGAGTAAGACTTGTGAAGACTGATATGTAGGGGGACCTCAGCAAATTTTCTTTCCTTCAGGGTGTCCCTCTGCTTGCAGGTTTTTTTCAGTGTCAAGGTACTCCCTGTCTCCCTTTACCACCCTCTGGAGAAATGCTGAACACCAGCTATTTCCATTAACTTGAGAGGGAGTTGCAGGTATTCGACACTTCTCAGTGGTGACTCATGGATATCCATGGGCACCGAGGGCACTTAGCACCTCACAGCTGGATTGTGGGGGATCAAGCTCTCGAAGAGACTCTGGGAAAGTCCATGACAAGCTGTAGGACACAGGTACTTCTGTTAAAGAAATTAAAATTGGGTTTTTCCTAAAAATACATATGCAACCAAGGCTTCAGGGATATTGAAGTACTAAGGGGCTTGTAGTACTTTCTTGAAATTCACACCATTCTGTTGATGTAAAAAAGGTCTTCTGTGTATGAATTTTAAGAGACTTGACTGTGGTCTTCAGAAGGAGAAAATACACAATACCATAAGTAAACATATAAATCAGCTAGAGAACCTAGAAATCAAGGATTAGGCTCATAAAGCCTTATGCCCCATATATGGAAAGTGACAAAAGTTGCTTTTAATGACTTTGGAAAAGGTATGTGCTTTTTCTGTAGTTCTAACTCTCTTTCCCCTTGTTAGCAAATGGTTTCATTCTACACTTGAAAAACTCACATGCCAAAAAAAGGGCGAGGGGGAAAGGTGAGTGGAAATTACCAAAGGGAAAAAAAAAAAAAAAACTCGTCATTCATGGTTCAAGTGCTCAGCCTAAGCTATATTTATTCAGTTGACATTTTTTCCAGAAAGACCAATGTATAAATTAATGCACACATAGGCAAGTCTGAATTATACCCTGGTCATTTATAATATGCAAGGTTTTATGTGACTTTTTACTCTCTTGTTCAATAAAACAATAAGTAGTTATGCAGCAGCCAAAGTAGCCAGTAATTCATCTACTTCCATGGGATGCCAAGAAGCTTCTTAAGGAAATATACTCACCAATCTGTAATGAAAGCTTTTTATACTTTCTGTGGCGCTTCAAGGATTAATAGAATTTCCAAAGACAAAAGATGAATGAGATACAGTAGTGAGTGCTGCAGAGGCCAGGTTTGGCCCAAAGGTGACCACATGCAACTCAGCTTCTCTGAAGCTTCACAGCAAATGTGCTTTGCTCACATTGTGGTAAATACAGTTCACTGCCACTTGGCTGCTGGTTGGTTCCTCCTGCACAGGCCGTTAGATTCTGCTCCTTTGGCTGATTTTGTTAATATCGTAGGAACTGTAAAGTAAAAGCTTGCAGATTAACTCTGATATGTTCAATAAAGTGTGTTCTGTGTGCTCACTTTCCTTTCTCAGAGACACAAAGTTTCGTGTTGTGTGGTTTCAGTGGGTGGTAAAAAAAAACATCCTAAAAATGGGAGGACAGGAAATTATTATTTGCTTCTCCCCACAATCAAAAACCAAAAGGCCTTCAATGAACTATTCAGACAGAACAAGACAAACCAAACAAATCTCTTCATGCAATTGTGCAGTGTGCTGACACAAGGATGTCACAGCAACTACATATATACGTAGGTTAAAAATAGTGTTAGAACAAATCCATGCAAGTCTGTTGATGGCTACTCCAGAATAACAGTCCAGATGGACATTCAGGGTCAGGTTGAACAGGGCCTTGTGCAATCTGGTCTAGTTGAAGATGCCACTGCCCATAACAGGGGGTTGGGCAAGATGACCTTTAAAAGTCTTCTCCGACCCAAACCATTCTACAGTTCTATGAAACCTGCAGATAAAGAGGTTCCTCAAATTCTGCCTGGAATTGCAGAGGTTTAATTTTTTATAATGCCATGAAATATCCTTTGCTGGCCTTTGCCAGGTTAGGTATTCAGCAGTGTGATACACTGCAGCAGTTCTCCTAGTCTTCAGCAACAAATGCAGGGCAGGGGTAGAGAAATTGTCATGACTTAACATTCTGACTTTTGTATAGTTTAAAGCCATAACTGTCAGACACTGAAATCTTAATAATTCAATGAAGAGTTCGTTTCAAATCATGGAAAACAATAAATTTTCCTCTGCATAGATACCCAAATGAGATCTAGCAGATAGTGTGAACTTTTGGACATTGCCAAAGTCTTTTCTCTGATTAATCACTGCTCTTGGCTATGGCTGAGGACACTGAGAGAAAGATGTACTGAAGAAATTTGCTGTCATTAGCATTATTACAAACAAAATCTGAACTGTGTATTTAGGGAGACTGAAGGGCTGAGAATGGATCACTGTAAAGATACTACCAGCTCATGTTAAA
The DNA here is from genome assembly GCA_013396655.1 of Campylorhamphus procurvoides. NCBI lineage: Eukaryota > Metazoa > Chordata > Aves > Passeriformes > Dendrocolaptidae > Campylorhamphus > Campylorhamphus procurvoides. The sequence goes on along the minus strand of WBMV01001668.1, from coordinate 1,201,858 downwards.
GATGAAGAAAAATAAACAGATTGCTGCCCACAGTAATCAATAGTCAGAAGAGTCTCTACCCACTTACTGCCCTGAGTGCCTATGAGGGCAACACTCACTTGTACTGATGTGGCTTGTCCAAGACCACACAGGTACTCGTTTATGTGAGCTGGAGATGAGGGATTCCTGGCCACTAATTCAGCATGCGGAAGAGGACGGATTTCCAGTCTCCTGTTTGCTTGCATTCTTTTAGAATTGTTCATTCCTAAGGGAATGAACCCAGACTCAGGGACTCTAATATTTTTGGACTCCACATATTTCCAAATGGACTTGGAAAACAAACCAGCCTTTGGCTGATAAATCAAAGATTAACTTAGGTAAGAAAACAAAAAAAAAATCTCCTCCAGTCATACATGCAAACAGTAACTTATCACACATTAAATTCTAGATGTCAGAAAGCAGCCATCACAACCCAAGTGTGCTGCAACTCCCTCGGAGAGCTGACTGATGAATCTGTATCTTTTGTAAGAGATGAAGCATTATCATGCCCTGGAGATTGACTGGCTCTGCACTCATGAAAGTCAAATAAGGAGCCAGTGCCCCTGGAAAAAGCTTCGTATTGGTCATTAACAAACAGCCAGTAACATACCTATAAGACTTGTTTAATGCTTACGGATAAATTCTAATATATATCGCTAGCAAAGTCTCTGAAAGGGATCCAGACCTTGAATGGACTGTTTCCTGTAGAGACAGTCTGACTGGGATTTTCATTCAGAGGTCTTTGAGGTTATTCCAATACGTCTGACAGTGCTATACACACCAGAGCTTCATTCTTCCCTCTCCTACACCATGTATATAAGAAATAACTTCCAGACACAAAGAATTCTCACCAAGGAAGTGATGAGAAGTTGGTATGGAAAAATGTATTTTGTCAAAATATTTTTTCTCTGAGTTTTCACTTGTTTCATATTATTTCTAAAGGAAAATGCATTTGTTTAAAAATGTTTCTGCCTTTCGTGCTTATGGTAAAATATTTTGAAATTAGAATTATGTCTATAAGCCAAAAAATTTAAAGAAAAATATGTTTAAAAAACTGAGTAATGTTCAAGGTTCCTCTTTAAACTTTTGGCAAGGAATCTTGAAGTTGATGAAATATTATTTTCTTGTTGTTTCAACTCACTTCTCAAATTCTCTCAGTGAGTCTGTAAGCTTGTTGAAATAAAAACCAGTTTTAATGGTATTACATAAATAACTCTGCAGTTTACCTGCATATTTTTGGATTTTCATATGACTTGTATCTTACTTCACAGCACCATAGCAGCCCCCACTAGTGATTTTGCAGTTTCACAGAGGATGGGTGGGGAAGGCAAATGGACTCATGGCATCTGAGGTTTCTGGCCTCCAAGGCAAGCAGTGTTTGGCCTTTTGTTGTTTTGGGGGTTTTTGGTTTGTTTCATTAGATTTTTTATTTGTTTGTTTGTTTGTGGGTTTTTTTGTGATGGAGAATAAAACAAATTTAATCAGTTATGAGATCCTCTTAATGAATCTTCACATGATCCCAGAGAGCTGATGGCATTGGTGTTGGAATGTAGCTCTTAGGGGAATTTAGCATAGTTTAGATTCTCCACGTGGCAGCCGGTGTCCTGTGGATTTCATACAATCTTTGTCCCCATGTTATTAAAGAGCATTTTTGGGACTGCCCACCAGGCTTTGGCCCATGGCATGGAGGCCATTGAGTCTGAGATCTTCACTGAAATGTCACTTCACTCATGACATGGTGAGTATTGTCCCTTGCTCTTAATGCTGAGGTCAAGTTCTTTCAGTATAGCCTTAGAGCATAATAGATATATTTTATTTTGGAAACGATCATATAAGGGCAAGTCACAAAACTGAATAATTCAGACTGGAAGGGACCTCAGCAAGTCACCTATTCCAATGTCCTGCTCAACCCTGGGTTAACACTGAGTTCAGACCTGGATGCTAAGGGCTTTGTCCTGTTAGGTCTTGTAAACCTCCAGCTACAGAGACTTTGCAACTTTTCTGGACAATTTCTTTCAGTACTTGACTCTACTGACAAAGTAGTGTAACATTTATCTAGCCAGAAAAGTGGCTCATCAATAAGCCATGATCCATTAATAAGGGAAATGTTTGATTTGTGAATGCTATACCATACCCCATAGCCTCTCTGTTTCTGGGAAATGGAGATTTTTAAGGGGATTGATATCTACGGGGATGTTGGATTACAGCCTGCAGAGGAAACGGCTGAAGAGCGTCTTGGAATGTGATCATTTGTTGGACTTCACAGGTATCTGAGGAGGTGAAGCAGGGGACATGACTGAAGCTGGGACACAAAAGCAGCTGTAGCTGTATGTGCTGTATCACCTCCTATAGCTACCTTCTCTAAAGTACTATGAATACTTAATTAATGTTCATTTTGGAAAAGGTCAGTCAACTTTTAGTAAGTTTTTTCCTTTTCTTTTGACTAGAAGCTTGGGTTTCCGTGGGCTGTTGCTATGTGTTTGGGCTCAGGTCAGCTCCTGGTGGGACTGCCTCTCATATGCTTATACTTCGAGAACAACCATTTGTAATTCCTTAGTCTTCATCACTGCTAAGGCAAGCGCAAAGATACAGTCATCATTAACAGATTATTTAATGAAGGTAAACCACCAGCTGTTTAAAAATATAGGGACATTTCACCCAGTTCTCAAGAGTGAATTATTTGCTTGCCTTTTTTGCCAGCTGCAGCCCATCTATTAAATTTCCTGTCTTGGAGAAATACAGCAATTGTTCCACCTCAAGGGATATCCATTCAGATGCTGTTGCATCATTTAGTCTTTCTTTGGTCAATATCATTAATGAGAAGTTGCACATTGTTTCCCACTAATGTAAGATCAAAATCTCCAAGCTACTTTGCTGTTGTTGGACCTCTCGGCAGTTAGTGATCTATATGATCACATGTAGTTGCTTCAGCAGCCAGGGATATTGCTGTTTTAATTGAAGCTGCTCTCTGGCGGTTCCTGCCCTTTCAAAATACTGGAATACACTGTGGTGATGGCTGCTCGGTCTCCTCACTGAGGACTCTGAAATATAGGTCAGCTTTGCTGTCTGTCTTCTTTCAAGTATAGCCAGCTGGGGAGAACATTATAAAATGCAAGGTAGTATATTGACAATATTCATCTTGTATTTCATAAGGACACTGCAAGTTTTGTCTAAGCGATGGAGTAACGTCTGAATGTTCCTGCTTTTTGGCTGCATTAGGGATGTCTTGTCCTCAGTTTTGGAAAGACAGAAATATTGTTGCTGGATATACCGTCTTTTTTGCTAGAAGGGGCATATCTGGAGACTCTGAATCAGTTTAATAATACTGGCATAATTTTAAAAATCTCATTTCACTTGAAAAGCCTTGAGTTGGCTATAGAGTTAAAACATAATTTCCACCTATGTGCTTTTTATAAGCAATTTCTCCAGTTTCTCATGACTCTTTGGAGAATCATGACCCCAGAACCTAGCTTGTAACTTATTTACAGTACTCATAGTCTTCCTGTCCTGTGATGATATTCAGTGTTATAGTGTCCTTTTTAATTTATTGGGTATTTTTTAAGACACAGTGAAACTTATCACAGAATCACAGAATATACTGAGCTGGATGAGACCCACAAGGATCATTGAGTCCAGCTCAGCTCTGTGCAGGACCATCCCTAGGAGTCACATCATGTGTCTGAGAATATCATTCAAATGCTTCTTGAACTATATGTGAGCCTTAATGCTGCGTAAATCTACAGCCTAAAAGTAGCCTGGATATATTCAGGCATATGAATCCGTTTGTCCACCATTTGGTAGGTTTAGCAGTCACAAGCTCTTGGGCAGATCTGTAATATTCCAAGAACCCAAATTTGTGTGATTTCCTCTTTCTGAAATCTCACTTGTTTTTCACTCCTTCATACCATGAAAGGCTTGAAAAGTGGGTTCTTTTTCTGTCCCAGTGATGAAATTGTCACAACCACTGTTGCTGTTCAATCATTTATTTCTATTGGTTTTATTTACAGTTCTGCTTTGGCGCTTTTTTTTTTTTTTGAGATTGGAGTGCCCTTTAATTACAACAAAATTGGTGTGGGAACTGTTACTGAGTGCCCTCCTGAGTTTTGGAGAGGCTAAGTTTGCAGCACTTTTTAATACTGTTATTTTAATGCTTATTTGTTTAACATTCACTCCTGAGTGTTAAGTCTGGCTTTGTCTTCCACCTTTCCAGAAGGAGAGTGCTCTATATACCTCAGTGATTTCTCAAGGAATACTTGTTCTTGCCTGACTGAACACATCTTTAAAGACCTTTTTATAAATTTCAATTTCTGAGTTTTACTGTAATGGTATTACTACACCTTCTTTTCTCCCTTTCATGGAACTTCTTTCCTACAGTGTTTTTTTATTAAATCATTCACTAACACCTGCATCATCTCCTGACAAAAGACATATTCCTATATTCCACCAGCCTGAGCAAAGCCTACCTGCTTTTTACCAGTAGGTCATGGCCTCTGACCTTTTCACCAATTTTGTTTCTGTATTTTAGGTGGCCCTGGTTTATCACTAGCTCTTCTGAATCAAGGGGCTCAGAACAAAACAGACTACATGAGTTATGCTCTTGGAGTCAGTGGGACTGCTGGTTTGACTAAGTGCTCACCAACATGAGCCAGGGTCTCATGCCTGAGTCCTGAGTTGTGAAAAGGGGAATGTTTTATGTCACTGATTTACTCAGGTTCCCTTGGAACTTGTCCAAAAATAGCAATTTACTTTTTTGCACAAAGCATCCTGTCATGCACTCATGATTAATTTATATACCATTTATATACCGTCACTGCCTGGTCTCTTTGTTACTGCTCTCTAGCTGGGGTTCCCTCATCAGGTACAGTGTTTCTGCAGGTATTATTTCCCCCAAGCCTCCTGTCAACGAGTGTAATAATTGCAAATAAGTGATATTGCCCATATTGGCAGTTCTGGAAAAAAAACCCTCTGCTTTTTTTTTCCTTGAAACCTTTCTATGCATGCAGAGGTCAACTTTATGTGTTCAAATACATATAATGGGGAAGGTGGTGGAGCACAGGAGAGTGGCGTCAGTGAGGGAATTGCTCCCAGGTACTTAGGAAGCTGAATATTGATCCTTCTGCTGAAAAGGACCCCCTTCACCACCCAGTGTTTCACTAGGGCTCTGCCACGATAATGCTCAGGCTTACTACCTGCAAAAATCACTGCTGATGTCGGGCCAAACCAGCCTTCTGGGAAGGAGCAGTGGTAGTTCTGTCGGTGACTTCAATGCAAATGGGAGCAGACCTTTCTTGACACAAGTGGTTTTCTTCTCCAAGTCCTATATTCTCCCTGCACTACTTTGCTTTAAATATAATAAAATGCTCCCTGTTGCTATAAGTAGCACCACTCTGTACGGAAAGTGCTTATTTTGGCCACAATGGTTGTGCTCTGTTGTATTGCTGCTCTTCATGACTTGTGGATGTATTATTCCTTGACTCATCATGTGTAAGCACCCGGGGAGGTGCAGAGTCCAAATGTGATCCACAGATGTCCATGATTTCCCCAGTGCCTCCCCTCTGCTCCACCACCGACCTGTGGAGCTGGCTGGTCCCTTGGGCTGCTGCCATCCCTCCCCACCAGCCACAGGCAGCTGTGTGCCATGCCATTGTATACAGAGGAGAATGGCCATTAGACATCTGGTGGGTTGCCAACACTGTGCTTGGTTGAGCAATATCTGGGAATTCTTGTATGTTGTTTGTTGCAATTACCACTGGGCAAGCCCTGCAGAGTTTGGTTTGTTTGAGCTACAACAATCAAAGCTGCTGGGTTCAGTTTTCAGAGGTCAGCACTTGAGCAATCTCTCTATATTTAGTTGAAGGTTCAAGATCTATTACAAGGAACCATTCTACTCTTTTGTCTCCTGTAAGCTGTATCACATTTGGCAAGAGTGAAAGTACAATGGTTTCTTTGTATTTAATATATTGTCTAATAAAGGTATGTGATTGGAACGAGAGAGATGCTGGCTGCAGTTACTGCCTGACTGGAGAGGGATGTATTTTGTCTGATGTAGAACCATTGTGCAATCTGAAAAAATGGTACAAATCAATTGATTTATTTCACATAAAAATAAAAGTTTGTATTTACTTGCTCATATGGCAGATAACATCTTGGTAAAAAGAAAGTTCTCTACAAACACTGTATACATGTCAATATTTATTGTGACTGCATTTCTATTCTTTTTTTGTCACATTTCTTTGTATGTTCTGAATAGTGAAAATCAAGATCAGCCTGACTTTTTACAAACAGCCTTGTGAGAGGTCCTAGTCCTTGGGGTTCACGAGACCTTAGCCATATGTTTCCTTTTTTTTTTTTTTTCAAATCATCTTTAAAACCAAGAAATAGTTGGTTTCAAAAATTTTAAAAATACTGTTTCTCATGAAATGCACATTCCACAACATCTCTTGATAATCTTGACTAAGAAGTTCTGATCAAGAGCCATACAGATTAGGAAACCTTTTCCTTTTCTTTAGTTTCATGTTGCATTTCCACACATAGTCATATGACACAGGATGCCAGGACTGGGATAATAGATTTAGTGACTTCCTCAATATTTAGGGATTCTATTTATAAAGGAAAGATGGAGTATGGGACAGAACTATATCACCCCACCTTGTTAAAACTGGACCATTTACTCATATTAAAAAACAGCCTTTCGAAACTGCCCTTTTCAGGATTAAAATCCCCATGAACTATAAATAAACTGTAAAAATGTTGTAGCGCGTGACTGATTGCATCATTTCTTGCAAACAATTCTTCTACAGCAGCTCTATGTTGTAGGTCACCAGTTTTGTCCTCGTAGACTTATAAAATTGTGCAGTAGTTGAGTTATGACTGCCCTACTCCAAACTGAAACCACCTTTTCCTTTCATGCTGAGCATAAGAACTGTCCTTTTCAGCATAGATCCCACTAAAATAACTTATCAACTGCAATAATTCAGAAAGCAGATGGTATGCTTTTTGACTAAACACAGAACATATATATACACATTAATTAAAATAATCAGAGGTAGAGTGTCTTCTAAATAATTGAAACAGGGATCTAATGTAATCTACGAATTAAGTCCTAATCTTTATTTCATCCATCTTCAGTCTGACTATAATTTAGTGCCTGAAGAGCACAGACTCTGAACTGTATCTGTATATCCCTATTTATCTTCTGGAAAGTTTCTAGTCAGTTTGCAAGAGGAGAAGCAAAAAAATGAATTCATTTTATTGAAATAAGAAGCATACCTCGTTGAACACTTCTTTGTTGTATGGTTTATTTTGAGAACTTCAACATTTCAAGTAATGACACAAACTTTGTGGCCACATCTTGGTTGAATATTGATTATAGTTTGTTATTTCTGAATTGATGAGATCATGAATTTTCTCAATGTGTGTATTTGGGTTCCTTTCTTATGCTTGATATCTTTCTGGAAGCTTCATTCACCTTTAAAATTCACAGAATATTCTGAGTTGGAAGGGACCCACAAGGATCACCAAGTCCAACTCTTAAGTTGAATGGCCCATACAGGGCTTGAACCCACAGCCTTAGGGTTTTAGCACCATGCTCTAACCAAGTGATCTAAGCCCAGGGTCATCACCTCTCTGATTGTGCCAGACAAGCATTGATCAGCAATTTCACTTCCAAATTCCTCATGTATTTGTTCCTAGAATAATTTGTGCCTGATCTGATGCATGGACTGAAATAAGAAGTTATTTTCCAGGTGACAGAACTTCTGTGACAGTAGCATGTGCCCCATAGATTTTCTACTCAATATTTAAGGCTTTCTAAATTCTATCAGTTCCTTTGGATTTTCTCATCTATGTTGCCATACCCACCCTCACTGAATTCTAGTTTCACCATATTGCATTGCATACTTTATGGTCAGCAAGGTCATAGCTTGCCCATGACAACATGTACTGATGAGTTGTGGTTCTTTTTAATGTTTTCGGGTTGCCAGAAAAACCTAACATGATCCACAATAGGACTCAATATTCAGTTTTGGAGATGGCTCTGAATGCAGGTATAATTATCTGTGCCAGTGTCCAGGCTGTTCTGAAGTAAAACCTTCACAAACATGGTGTCATCTATGTAATGCAGATATTAATATAATTGCCCTTCATTGGGTAAGATTTTCATTTGCCACAGAGGAATGCCACTTTCCTAGAAATATCATAGAAATACCTTTTACTACTCAAGCAGTACATGAAGACCTGTGAATTTGGCTTGCCGCTTTCTCAACCACTTAAAAGTNGGAAAGGAGAGGAAAGGAGAGGAGTGGAGGAAAAACAGTCAAATTCTGCATATTTTCATCTTGAGTAATGGCTTCATAGGACAAGTTCTTGTTGGCAAGATAATATATTGTACTTAGAATTTTTATTAGAATCTTCCTGTTTTCCCCCTTCATCTGAAAGTTCTGAAAACGAAGTATGTCACCACCATTCTTTGTGGTCTTTTGAAGAGTATCAACAGCTCCGTGATGACATGGGGAAATATGGTGCCATTCAGATTTGTCTCAAGTCTTTTTCCAATTAGTGAATCCAAACTGTGTGAAAGCTTCCTCTGTGTGCTCCATCAAAAGCACTTTGCAAAACGGTAGCAACAAAGTACATTACCCCCATTAGCATCAGAAAAATAGGTTCACTGAAAATCACAAAACTGGGATAAAGCATAAAGGCAGGCTTGTTTTTCTGAAGTCATGCACAAGGAGAGTCCTAAGTCACAGCTGATGAGGTGTTTAATAGTGTCAGGCAATTAGCATTTGGTTCTTGTTGCAGATGACACCGGAGACATGTCAATCCTACCACCAGCTAAATTTGATCCACTTGTTGTTCAGTGTCTAGTCCCCTTCATTTTAATCAGCCATGGTTCAACTGATTCCATTTTTGCACTTTTAAAATCTATACTTTGGTATTTTTCATTCCAGTCAGTCAGCTATCACTTGGTAAGAATGGCACGGGATTAAAGAATTAGACCCACACAATACCGAAACATGTAGCTGGCCCCTGGCTTTTATGCAGCCACTTGTTCTGTCTAAAAGGGTCTGCAATGCAGCAGATGGGACAAAGAAAACAGCCTTCACCTGATCTGTTCATTGCCCACATAACAATTGCTTTTACACTTCACTTATATAACCCCTGCTTTCCTGGCTCAGCCAAGGATCCTGACAAGGACAACAAGAAAAATAAGATGCCAATTGGCAGCCCCTTGATCCCCAAGGCTAACTGTGCTGGGGTCAGAGACTCCATGTTCTCTGGCCTCTTCCCTCTGCTTGTGCAAGTAGCTCATGGAAAACCCACAAAACAGGGAGGTGAGCAGAACTACAAACACAAGAAACCATCCCAACCTATGGGCAGCTGGGACCCTCACCCATCCCAGGTGCCCAGTGAGATCAGGTTGCTTTTCTGTCAGACTCAGGAATTTGTCCACAAGACATGGAACAGCCCAAGCTCCTTGAAACAACAGTCCCCCTTGGCCGGTATTGCCTAGACCATACCAGGGAGGAGCCAGGGCCCCCTGGTCCCCCCAACATCAGCCACACAATGTGCCTAGGAAAGAACAGAGGTTTGCAGCCCTGGAGCTGGTGAGATCAGGTAGGTCCTGTGCTTAACTATCTCTGCCCTCTCTCCCACCCTCCACACTAGAGCTCAGACCATCTCTCCACAGGCACCATACTCACAAACACAAAGAGAAGGTACAAGGAGTCCTCAAGCAGCAAGCAAGAAATGTGGCCAGTATCTTTGGAAAGAAGAGTTGAGAAACAGCCAGCCAGGCTGTGGAAGGAGTGGCAGGATCTTAGCCTCATGCCAGCACACAAAGTTTGCTTTCACACCAAGGAAGTTCCTGCTTGTGGAGGCATTTATTTTCTAGGTAATAAAGGAATCAATACTTGTCATATGAAGAGATGCTGAATGCAACTTTGTCTAACAGAAACCAGGCAATGACCAGCCAGTCAGAACCACTGGAAGGGTATGTTGATCTAATACACTGAGAAGGACTAAGAGTGAACTGTTGTAATACTCAGTATAAAAAATAGACACGTTGTTATACATAGCTACATATATGTGTGTATACACATGAAACAGTGTGTGTATGTTGGTTAATTCCAGTCTCCTCATCAAAATCAACAAACAAAAAAAGCTGAGTAAATCCTTTCCTCAGTAGGAAATACAATAGAAGTGTGAAGTCCCCAAAGTAGACTGAGTTAAAGATGGTTCAGTCTTCTGTTTGAATTAGATACTTTATGCTACACTGAAAAGGATTACAGTTACAGTCGTAGATTGACACAGTAACTGGATAAGGCTGTTTCTACACAAAGAACTAGACTGAGCATTGCTAGAGACCAGCTTGGTTGTAGACCCAAAGAGTTGCAGAAGGCAGTAGTACATGGTACATAAGAGAACAGATGGAAAATCCAGAGAATTTTGTGTTTCCTATCACCAGTACGGGAATAAATGAGATGCAGAAAAGGAGCAGAACATGGTCATTCAAGAGGTAGTCCAGCCAGTCACTGCCTGGATAGGTGAAATTCTGTGGAGGATACAAAATGATACATGGACTTTTTTTAAAAGGTCAGCTGACAGATGTGTGTGGTCATATCACAAGGAATCCTAGAGGAAGTGAGTGTGTGTTGGTGTGATAACTCATCCATCTTCCCAGCCCTTGCTTACCTCTTGGAGGCCTTCCTGAAGGAGGATGAATTACGGGTGGGAGTGAATAATTACATGATCTGGCTGATCTGGTGGGCTGGACCTGGCCTGTGGGTCCCTATTTTTCCACCTAGGGATAGGATCCTTTGAAGTCCAAGCAAGCTCTATAGCATTCTCAAATTTCAGTAAAGTACCCAACACGACATGAGTTAAATCTAGCAGAATAAACCTCATTACCATCACCTAGCACTGCTCAAAGGAAGTGGAGACAACAAGAGAGTATAAATATCTTGTCAGAGTACATTAACGCTCACAGCATAGGTACTCATGGTACCAGCATCTTAGAAACAGTGCTAGTTTGCTAGTTTGAAACAAATTTTTAGTAGAGGATTTTGTCCCCCCCCCTCCTTACTTTTTTTTCAATATTGTGAAAGAAAATACTGTAGTCATGTCAGAAGCAAGTGGCTGGACTATGGTCACTTAATTTACGCTGCAGAGGATTTCTATAATGTTAAGTTTTCACTTTGTTTTCACCTTGTGCAAGATCAGGCATCAGATTGAAACATGGTGCTATACTTATCTGGATGGAAACTGCTGGAAGTGGATATCTGTTGAGAGCAAGGAGCAAGTTTGTTGCAGAGAAAACTATTAACAAAGGGTTGTGAGTAGTACATGACAGGTATCTTTACACCTTTCACTCTGCCTCTTGACTTCTCTTCTAAAAACCTGCTCTTTGGTTCGTGTGGCATGTAAATGATACCACTTCATGGATTTGCTTGCTTTCATTCCTCACCAATGTGACAACTTCTATTTTCCATGCAGGAGTAAGTCCTGCTGCTCCTGGCTACAGCTACCTGAGAAGCCTAGCTGTTATTTCACAGCCACCAAGGATGTGTGAAATTAAAAAATGTGCTTGAAAAAGTATAGGAAACAACCCCTCAGTCCCTAGCTGCAGACTGCAGGGAACCCAAAGTAGTTTTGGTGATCAAAAGCAAAAAAAAAAAAACAACAAAAAACACAAAAAAACCCATTTATTGCCCTTTCCTGGGCTTATTACCTGCCGTTATGAGAAAGATATGGGCTTCCATGAGCTATAGCTCACACATACACCATGCATATTCACACAAATAATGACAACAATGACACATGTAAATCTAGCACACTTTTTTGAGACTGAGCAGTATATGAAATGGTCATGATCAGCTCTAAAACTAAGCGTATGTTTCAATTTTTTACTTTATCCCAAAGCAAAAAGGAGATCTATATAGAAAAATGATGTAATTTTCAAGATTCCAGATTCTTATATTTGGGGATGAGTACTTGTAAAAGTTGCACAAGCCCCCTCACTTCTTTTTTTTTTTGTGTGTGTCTGTTTTCTCCCATAGTCTTTTACTTGTCTATAAAACACAAGTTTTTCCCAGCAGAGGTTCTGTGCTCCCACTGTATTGTACAGCTCTGAGTGATTTTCTTGGCATTTTGTGATACAGAGTAATTTCACCCAGAGTAGCTCAGCAGGGTGTCTGTTCACTAATATCTGTATAGTTCACATAGGTAGAAATCTGACACATGAAAACAAAAAAGTTGAGGATGAGATCACTTCTTCATGCAAAAATTAAATAATTCCCTTCATATGAAAGGGTTACACTCAGAGCAACAGGGGGCTGACTGGTTTCACAAAGAGTCATCTGGGTCATGAAACACAGAGATAACCCCACGGAAGCATCAGTACCAAGGACTCAATAGAAACACAGAAGGTGATGGAGGAATGTAAAGAGAAGGCAGCCACAGCTGCGAGGATTTCAGCAGCCTCTCAATGCATTTCATCTGTAGGGAAAGCTGCTACCGCTCTTTGGGAACACACCTGGTGCCATGGAAATTATGCCAGCTTAACTCTACCATCCCCAGAATAGTCTGACAGTGAAAGGGTACAGAGAGAGAATGTCAAAAAAGCTTTTGTCAGCTGTGCATTGTGCTGCTTAGAAGATAGGTCGTACTATCCAAGTATCCGCAATATCCAAAAAATAATGTAGGGAAGCAATAAATTTACAATATCCCCCAAACACCTGTGGTTTAACAAATGTATGGTCTAATTCTCCCCTTTTAATACTTCCTGTGTGGCTGTAGTGTGACTCTTGGAGTTACTCCCAAGCACAGTCTGCATCAGGTAGACTCTAAATACAAAGCAACATTAAAGACAAAGCCATTACATAGTTGAAAAGGCCCTTGAACTTACACTCAAAGCATTCAAAGCCACCTGCTTTCTCACTTGCATTGTTTCACCCATGTTATGGGAACAATTTGAGCTCACGTAGAGTCTGATCCTGAAATCCCATGCAGGAAGCTTAGCTGCTCAGCCCTGTGCAATGCTGCACCTCCATAGAGAAATGTCCTCTGGGAGACTCTTACAAAATGTTGGCACATGCTTTCTGGTTCTTCTGATGAAAAAGGAATGATGTGCCTCAGGCCAGCTTTTAATTTCAGTCACTCCCATCACACCAAGACAGGTTTGAAATGCAGCCCTCTTCTGAGGAGTGACAAAAATAACACTTCTCAGGAAAAATAACACCTCTTTCCTCAGGAACTCTGCTCCCTATTATACAATACTTTATGAATTGGGTTATATCTCATTGTAATAGTGCCTTTCTTCTCAGAAAGTTGTGGAAAGTCACTTGGGTCCTTTACATATTCAGCTGAAAGAAGGTATGGGAGCTGCTCTGCAGGACAGACATGAATCTAGGCTCAAAGACTGCTCACAATCTAAGCCCTGTGATCCAAAGGGAAATCCCAAGCATTGGGACAGCAAACATGAAGTCTAAAGCCTTTCCACAGCTTTATTCATAGAATCATAGAATAGTTTGGTTTGAAAGGGACCTTAAATATCACCTAGTTCCAACACCCCTGCCATGGGCAGCAATGCCACCCATGAGACCAGCTTGCCCAAAGTCCCACCCAACCTGACCTTGAACAATTCCAGGGATGGAGCACCCACAGCTTCTCTGGGCAGTCTGTTCTTGTGCCTCACCACCCCCACAATGAAGAGTTTTTCCTAGCATGATGCCTGGTTCTGAGCACATGAGCCAGGGCATGGCTGCAACCATGGCATTTACAAGCAGGACTTTGCCTTTTGTATGAGCAAGGGTACCTAACCAGTGCCTAATTCCATCCACGAGTCTCTGCAAGGCTCACCTGATGTAGTGGCTTGGGTAATGAAGAGGTAACACTGCAGGGTCAGATCTGTCACATGCAGGCACTGTCCACCATGCTGCGAGGCCTGGGAAGTGGGACTGGAGGACATCCCACGTGTAGGTCCCTGGGCGATGCTGGCCTTGCAGCCCAGCTCTGCAACCACAGGAAGACAATACTTTGTATCTGCATAACCTCATGAAACATATTGGAGATTTCATAGGTGTCACTTAGGTGCAGCTTGGTCCTCAAAATCTTTAATATTGATGATGAAGACAATGATGATGTGTGAGAAGAAAATAGTGCAAGGTTGACCTTCCCATCCCAGGGGGACTTTGCCAAGCTGGCAGACATAAAATCCCTCAGTTTATCACTTGTGAACTGAGGAAGTTTGTTCTGGGAATCATTAATACATAATGCCATTTTGAAGCCAATTTTTGGAGTAGAATTTCACACTCAACTATCCAAATCCTTCTGTTAGCCTCACAAAATTCTGCAACAGGGCTGGGACTGAAAGAAGTCAGTTGTATTTCAGAAATTACAGGCAACCAGCTTAAACAAAAAAAAGTATCTGCTATTGGGTGCTTCAATTCATAATGTGATTCCCTTCTTTTAAAATTCATTAGGTGACCTAGATCCTGAGAGCGCATTCCTGAGTTCATTCATGCTGAACACTTCCTGGAAGTGTTGCAAGCTTGTGGCTCTATGTAATGGAACCCGGAAGAGGTCAGCTTTGGCCAACAACTGTCCTTTACATCTCTTCAAAACCTCATGAACCTGTTCCCTTTTGTAGAGGTGATGTAGTGACAGCTCTAGTGATTCTAAAGGAAAAGCGAAAATACCAGACTTGAAGTTAGAACTGAAGGAATTCATGCTCACTTGCCCAAGCCCACAGTTATCTCATGCTCCAAGTAAGTGCTGGACATGAATTGGCAAACGACTGTAATCTCAGCCAGGTGTAACAATTTAGAGAACAGTCTCAAGGCTTTTACTGATGTGCCTCATCTTAGCACATCTTTAACATCCAAGCTTTTTCCATCCTCTTCCATCACACTTTCTTTCCAGATGAAGATTTAATAGCAGACAGGAGAGGACCACAACTCATCCAAATACATAATTCAAATTGGAATTTCACACACAGCATTTGCAGTTTTTGCACGTGAACTCTGCAAGCACTGAAGGGCTTTGATGTGCTTGGAGTGCAAGCTCTCCATTCTTGTGCTTATCCTCCTTCATTACAGCTCTGCAGACACATCCGCTCGGCTCACGGAAAGGAAATCACATGACATTTTAATTTACTGAGGTTATTGTACTCACTCCATACTGAGTCTAAAATTACATGTAGGGAAAAAGCCTGGGCTGATATTTTGCTACAGAGGAATGGTTAAAATCACAAAACATTGGGAAATGCAAAAGTAAGGTTCTAACAGCAAACTGTAATTCAGCTGCACATCCTCTCTGTTTTGGAACCTCAACTGAAAAAATTGCAAATAATTAATACTTTTGGCATTTAAATAATGTGTGTGTGTCTCTTCAAGTCCACGAGCACTCCTTCAGGACTCTCCTGTTGCTGAATCATAACTTTCCTACAAGCTGAGAGAGCACATCTACCAGCACCATGCACCTGGATGCTGTCACTTGTTCTACCTGTATGGTTTGATACAGAAGAATGTTCTATAAAGAAATTAATTGCAGTCAGCTCACAGAAAGAAGTTCAAGATTAATATTTCAGCTGTTTTTGCTGTAGGAGTGCTCAGAAGAGCACTTACCATGGGAAAAGTGGTGCTTCTTTTTCTCTACAGTTCTATAAGTAAAAAAGAACTGAGCAGATCATTCCTCAATTTTAAAACTGTTTGCAGTGACTTGGAATGGACAGTTTCAGCCCCAAATGGATTTTTCAGAAGTTTACAAGACTGGAACAATGGAGTCATGATGGAAAATGTTTATGAATTTCAACTGAAGTGGCCACTGCTATAACACTTTGTGAGGCTTTATATTTTGAAAGATCAAAGAGCAAAACAGAGCTCAAAATATATTACCATCTTGTAAAATAGGCTTGTAAGACTTAAACCCCAATATTTAATGTTGGTCTCTGGGAAAAGACAGGGAAAAAAAAAAGGTAGCACAGAAAATATAATTAAGATAATAAATGAAAGGCCTTTCTTTTAATCATTTCTATAACTACCT
Source organism: Campylorhamphus procurvoides (assembly GCA_013396655.1). NCBI lineage: Eukaryota > Metazoa > Chordata > Aves > Passeriformes > Dendrocolaptidae > Campylorhamphus > Campylorhamphus procurvoides. The sequence goes on along the minus strand of WBMV01001668.1, from coordinate 1,185,799 downwards.
TAAATATCTGCTGGAAATGATTATATCAGCACAGGCTGGACTACATTAAAATAATGAAGAGTGAAGTTTTCACTATGTTCCCATTTAATCATCACCTCACAACTTCACATTTTAATGTCTGACCTTAGGATATCCTCTTCCACTATCACATTAAGAATGTTGAAAGGAAACAGGAAGGGCCACAAGGGCTGTAGTTTCCTCAGAAGAAGAGTGGCTATCAGCCTAATGGATTCTGAATTTCTCAGACAAAGAGCAGCAACGACTTAGCCCACAGTCAGAGTTATCAAATGTTCACACAATACGAACCTTTCCTCTAATTTACAGTTGCCTTCAATGAGAGTACAACCTTTTTTTGCATTATGTTACTGGAGGGAAAAAAATTCACCTGCATGGCAGGACCTAGTCTAAAAATAGACTGATGAAATACAGAAGACAACACAACACAAAATAGTAAGAAAGTAGGAAAGAAGGCCTGCCAAAGCATCAGGAACTGTACTTGATCCAGTGTGTCTCCTCCGTAGTTCAAATCCTAGAACTGAAGTAAACTCCTGAAATCATTAGAAAAGTATATGGCAGGTTTCTGTATGTCATTTTTTTGTAGGGAGAAGCTCAACATTGCTGGTTCAAGCATAGGTGAGAAGTCAGGGACTGACTGCTCTTCTGTTAATCTTGTAACATTTCCAGGGAGGCAAGCAGAAAAGAATTATAATGGATGAAAACAGAAGATGAGCTATTAATTACAGAATCCTTTCAGCAAGCAGACTGACATTAAAAGTGCATGTTCATATAGGAGCTGAACAGGGAAAGGAGGAGAGATTTCCATCCTCATACACATCATAAAGGGCCAAATGGCTCCAAATTCTTTGATATTGTCTTAAAGCAGTTCCAAATGTGAGAACTGTGTTTGTTTCATGCAAACCTAGATGGATCCTATGATCTAATATTACCTATAGGAATTCTGTTTACAGTGGTTTTGTCAGTGAGAAATAGAGGAGGATCCATCCTGGGAAAGAATTATGTAAGGAGCAGTTTCAACAGCCTCTAAGTTCAGCTGCTAATGAAAAGTGCAATTCAAAGGAAGCTGGTTGGACATAATTTTTGCAAACGGGAGGAGCTACAGCAAGAACCCTGGAGCAAAATTCTCAAGTTCTGTCATTTTTAAATTGACTTTTCTTTGGCAATATCAGGATGTTTGTACTGCATTCATGGAACTCCCTCTGGTGTATAATTTAACACATTAAATTTCTTGCCTTATTCTTTACCAAAGAGCTTGTGTAGCCAGGTACACAGAGAAGCTGCTTTTATGACAGTGCCAAAGATGTTTCTATTACAAATGGAAAGAATGACTCTGGGTCAGACCATAACCACGGCAGGACTGGGAATTAGGGAAACATCTCATCTGTATGATGTGTGTCTATTAGTCCAAAGCAGCAAGGGTCACTTCAGGGTTGGCTCTGTGGCCTCACCAGCGAGGATACCAAGCATCCCTAGTCTCTCTCCTTAAACAGGACCCTTCTCTGAAGGGGCTAACAAAATTTAGCCTTGAAACCAAGATATTAAGGAACTAAGTGGCTTTTTACTTATCTTTTCTTCACAAAGTTCTTCTCTCTGTCCATCTTACATTGTTTCCTAAAAAAAGGGGAAATACCATAAAAATCTCAACCTTGTTCCTCTCTAGCCATGAAGGATGAAAATCATATGGAAAGAAAATGTAAGTGTGTTGACAGTAAGTGTTGGAAAACACATGGCCATGTAATAAAAACCTTTGTTGTGGTAGGGTAAAGATATGGATGGCTAGGCAGCTTGCGTTTATTATTTCTTGATGTGCAGGTGGCTCAATATTCAGCTATTCATTGTCTTTTCTTTATTGTTTTATCTTCCTTTTCCTCTTCTTTTCCCTCCTTGTTTTTTTTTTTTGTTTGTTTGTTTGATTTTGTTTGGTTGGTTTTTTGGTTTTTGGAATTGAATGGTATGGATTTTCTTAGGTGTATATATGAACATTAATCAAGCAAGGGATTCCTTTATTTTCTGGACAGCAGTTCAATTCTTCAGTCTGTCAATTTCCATGCTCAGTATGGCAGAGTTGCTCTAAAATATGTCTGGAAACAAAGTAGCAGGCAGAAGAAGGTCTCCTTTTGGCGCTCTCTCCTTTGATACAGTCTTTCACCAAGCCATGTTCTTTGCATACCATACAGAAGGAGGAGAGGAGGTGAAGTGTGGGATTATTTTAAAGGCAACCAATAATTAAAAATGAGAGTCTATTTTCATCAGCTTACTCTGGCATTTGACTAAACTAATAGCAGGGCAACTACTGGATTGGAATTTCCCTTCAGTTTACATGCTGACACGGAATATCAGAAAACTAATATTATTTATACGCTATATTATGTAAAAGAGTGACCTCCTTTTCCTTCCTTCCATATTACATACTGTAGATGCTCATAACAAAGTCTGTGTTGCAGGGACTGAAGGGTATGTGAAGAAATTAGGTTTATTTTTATTTTGCTGTTACACATTTGGTATTAAAGCAGTTTTTATCTCAGTGGTTTTAGCTGACTAAAAGCTAGCTACTTCAGCTCTCTGTTTCATCAAGGATACCTCTAAGGAGTGATTCATCTCCTCTACCTTAGTAATGTTGCTTTGTAATGAGACTTTCCTGTCTCTTGCCATTGACCATAGATGGTCTGAACTTGGGTACCTAATTTTTTTGATGGCTAAAGTGAAATGCGTCTTAATCCTCTGAGTCTTTCCCAGTTTCAATGCATAAACCATTAAAAAAAATCTCCTTCTTCCTAAATCAATAGTCCCTTGTCTGACAACATGTACTGTGCACCCTCAAATCTATTGGACTGAAATCTGTCAGCTCAAAATTGATCCTCTCAGAGGACCTAAGCTAAAACCCAAGAACCAGAGCCTCAAAAGGGATCTGGGTACCTGAGTCCCACAGAGGATGACATCTGAGTCCTACCACTCAGGGCAAATTAGAAGTTCTGTTTCCGAAGAGGCAACTGTTATCAATTTCAAAAAATCAAGACAAGTAGTTTTTACAGTGTTTCAAACATACTGTTTCACTCTCAGTTTTCTGAAAAGGCCTATCCAACTTTGCTTGAAGTAGTTCAGTCCAACACTGGAAACACGCATTCCAAAAAGGTGATGTTTTAACATAGTTCTAAGTATCTGAAAATGAGCTTTCAGGATGAAAGCACACATGTAACTTCATCTGGGGGAACCAGCATGCAGTCTTGTAGAAAAAACGAACTGTATGGTATTTTATGCTAGACTTTTAATGACTCTGTATGCATTCCCACTTGCCTGATATAAATGCAACACAAATACCATACGCTTTACTTTTGGCTGTTAGAGATAACCATGAAGGGAGAGCTCATTCATAATTTCACTTTATTTTAGTACTTCCTAAGTTTGAAGTCATTCTCAATTCATTAAAAGGAAAACATTTGCTTCAGATTTATGATCCCCATGCCCTTTCTCTCATTCACAGAAGTATTCACATTAAAATCATGCGCACCCTGTCGTTACATGACTGACATTCTTTTAACAGGGTGGTAATGTCCTGGAGAGGCCAGCTGCTGAACATAATGGCAAAATTTTCAGAAAGGGCACGAGAATAGCTCTGTTAAAGAGCGGTGATGTTGCTGAGAAAGGACGAGTGCCTAAAGTCTCAGCAGAGAAGCTTTTAAATCCCATTCTGAACCCTAGCCACTGTGTCCCTTGACGATGACCTTGGCCCTGTCATTTAATTCCTAAAATGTTGTTGGCTATTTTTGACCAGTCTCTTTTGGTGGCATGGGGTGTCCCAATATAATGATATTGGGTATTTTCACCACTGGTTTTGATTTTCTGTGGATTTTGGGGCAGGGACCAACTATTTAGTTCCACTGAGTATGCTCTGGTCCCTGCCTTGAGCTCCAGCAGGCTGCTGCTCCATAATGAAGTACTATATAGTAACTGCAGCACTAGCAGGACTCCGACAGTGCTTATCACTGACAGGACTGTAGCTGCTGGCAATGGTAGAAACATGTTGCCAATGTTTCCTACTCTAAACAGCGTAACTACATTTTGCCTCCTATAAAATAATGCTCAATCTTTCACAAAGGCATTTGGAGGATCATTAGTTGGTGTCTCTCTGTTCATTACTTTGCAAATGTAACACAGTATGTGTTATTATTGAGGGGTGACAGCTGTGAACTACAACATGTATTTTGAGTTCTAATTTTAAACGAAGCAGAATCAAGTAAGCAAGAACTGACCATGTGTTAAAAACACTTGAAGACCTCTTTCTTGTAACTGTTTATCTACATTTTTAAAACTCTGTTTACGTTGTAGTAACAGCTGTGTTTAAAGGGGACATGACAGAGGAGACTAATTTGTAAAGCTAAACTTGATTTTGAAGGGAAAAAAAAGCTAACATTTGAAAAAAAACACTTCAAAAGAAGACAAAAATGATTAAAATAGACATAACCATTTGTTTAAACCATGACTTTCTCAAGAAAAACCAGGCTAATGTAAACTGGCCTATGCTTAGTCCAAGCAGCTGTTCTGTGTAGCTGTTACACAAACGCCTGATTTCAGGGAGGGATAAAATTAAGACAAAACAGGTCATTCTCAATGCAGGAGCCAAACCAAATGCACATACACTGGTGAGACTTGCCCCAACCTGCCAGAAGAAAGCAAGCTAACCTTTTCTTGATCTACTTGCCTTCAACTGTGTTTTAGCCATGTGTATCATTTTTAATGTGTTTGGTTTTGTCCACACTTTCAGCAAACCCAGAGCCAGCACTGGCTAAGTTTAAATCAAATTACTCAATTTCCTACTGTAGGCAAAGGCTTTCTTAGGGGTTTTATAGAATTTCTTTATAGGTTGTTGAAATGCTGCTGAGGTAAATGAGATCTATATATGTCATGGGGACTAACAGAAGAGACTTTCTGTCTAGTCTGGGCAGTTGGAAATCTTTTAATCACCTGTATTGTCATCATGCTATTTCTAAAAATAAAAAAAAAAATGCTTTGTAAAGAGGAAGATGTCATGTGCCCACGAACTAGTCATGCAACATTAAATCTATCTTTAAAATTTCATTTGATTCCACTTCCATAAAATGTTTTCTGTTTACTTGATTCATCCAAGGTTTTGTAAGCTTTATTATCTTCAGAGAACACAGCTGAGTTGAGTGAGTCAGGGTGGTGATGTGGTGAGATGACTCAAGGTGGTCCTAAGCCAATCATTAAAGTCTTCTGAAAATCAGAAGTAGAGGTTGGAAGCAGAGAAAACCAATGCAGGGGTAGAGAGCAGAATAACCTGCTCCACTGAAGAGAGCAGGTTAATTTGCCCCTGAATCCAAATACAGATGGTAACTGCAATAACCCAGCCTAGACGGATGGACGCAAATATTCAAATGCCCACAGTCTCACCCAGCTCACCAAGTTTTGATCTTGCTCGTGGGTTTTTGTCAGCTCCCATTTAAGGGGAACTGATGTCTCCCAAATGAGGCTCCCCTGCCAAAGGTCTGAGACAGCATTCAATCCAGATAGCAGTTGGCAGGTCCTGTGCACACCTCTGACCTTCAGATTTATCAAAGCCAGGAGACAGGGAAGTGCAGTCACAGTGCAGGTCCCTGTGTTCAAGGTGCTTGTGGTAGGAAAAACAGTGACATCCTTCACAGCCTCAGCTCTGGAGGTGGTGGATGGTCAGTTCTTGTCACTGCAGAACCCTCAGCAGACTATCTAGTCCATCCTGACCAGTGACCACAGATGTCTAAAATGCAATTTTATTGTCAGTTTGGCCTACCTCCTTGTCAGCTTTCCTCAGCCGGAGGTAGTTCATTGCCTTGGTAGAAAGGTTTTCAAATGGTTTTGACAATTCAAACCCAAATGCAATGGGAATGAGAAGGAAGTTAATTTTTCATTTGTTTAAGTTTCCAAATATGCTCATTTCTTGAGTTTTAAACTTGGTAGCAATCAGCACTGAGATGTCAGTGCTTGCCTTAAAACTCTTCCCTCAGAGCTCTCTACTCATGTTTCCAGCACATTCAATGGCTCCTTAACCTTCTTTATCACGGGACTTGAACTAAACTGCAGGGGGTTATCTTTCATTGTGAACAGAATTTGCTGAATGGAAACATGGCTCATCTGGTAAAGCAGCTGTTAAATACTCCAGTAAGCACAAATGCATTCAAAGGTATGACCTAGTAGTGTTCTCCACCCACTTGGATGCAAAACCAAGTCTGACTGGCTGCTTCACTTTCCCATCCTTAGTGGTAAATGACCATTAAAAGGCATTTTACTGTTTTTCATCCCTGAAAACTATGGAAAACTGTGGCATTGCAATGTATTGAAAAATGGTAACTGAAACAGATTTCCATTGTCAAAGCAGTACAGAGGAGCACAGTGTAAGCATAAGGCTTGTATCTACACACAAGTACTCTTTTCTCATTACTTGTTTCTACAATATTTAGCAGAATGAGCTCCACTCCTTTGAATATCTGGGAAGTCCCATGGTGTAAATAATGCTAACAGGCTATGGGCATACGGAAATGAGAAACATTTTCCCCATCCACAGAGTCTGCTCAGTGTAATCTGCTTCTGAGGGAAACTGTGGCTATTTTTAAGACAAAATGGTGTTTTTCTTGGTCTTGTGTTCCAGCTAAAGATACTGTAATGGAAATGTGATAGATTACACACTCACTTAATAGGCATCCCAGTGCAAAGCTCCCAGCAAGCTCAATCTTTATATAGAATACCAAGGAAAATGTTTTCTAATGGTTGTATTTATTTAATGTTGTATTTATTTACTGCTGGATCAAGAAGAGAATCGTGTTGTATTATTATCTAATTCTCTGGATTTCCCACTGAATGAAAATGACACATTTAATTTTGTATTTTAAATTTAAAATAATGTATAAAAAGAATACTATATACACACACACACATAACTGAACAGATTAACTGACTATAACTCACTAATTTCAGTATACTAAGGACAGTTTCATCTATAGTGCCAAACTCTCCTTCCAGCTGCACTAATAAAGTGATATTTCTTTCACTGGCTCACTGACTTTCTATATACAAATATATATACAAATGTAACACATTTTTCTTTGGGTTAAGTGAACCTATATGAATACCTGACTTGAATTATCTCATTTTTCACATGAATTTTTAAGACTGAAAAAAGTATTCTCAGAATGAAAAGTGATCTCATTTGACTTTAGAACTGACCCCAAATAAGAAATGGAATGCTTGTGGCCTGATATTTAATGCAGTGTGTCTCATTTTCCAGGTGCATACATCTGGTCTTTAATGGCCATTTTATCAGGACTGCATCATTTCATCTCAGTTTTTTCACCACAAATATTTGATCGTAATAAGATCTGACTGTGGGATGTGTCATCTGTAGTATTGAACATATAGAATGGCTTGGGTTTACTGTTTCTATCTTCAAGGGATCCCATGTGCTGTTAGGGATGACAATTTTTTCATGGCAAAACATTGTTGACAAGATATTGTGCAATGACATTTGCATGACCAAATATCCTGTGAGTAGTCCAGTGGTTAGGATAGGAAACAGAGAGTCAGGATAGCCTGGCTCTGTTCCCACTTCGCATACTGACTCACTTCGTGACCCTGGAGCAAATCACTTAGATTAGAATTTACAAGGGGGTTAAGATGTACTGCTCCCAGTGAAAACCAAGCAGAGCTGGGTGCCTGACTCTTTATATCATTTAGAAAACCTCATGTCTCAGATGTTTGGCATCTCAGTATGCCCACATTAACACAGGAAGAAGGTTTATAAAGCTATTTGAATTCTCTGGCAGAAATTCTTTAATAAGGAAATTATAATCATGGCATAACTATGTAGTCTTTACCAACACATGCTGTTTGGTAGAAACAAGCAGATTAACAAATCATTTCCTTTGGTCCTTGAGAAGAGCCGGTAGCTTGTTTCTCTTTTACTAAGAGGATGAGCTAAAAAGGCTTAGAGATTGCAAAATCCACATGTCCAAATGTAGTTTGCCTACAAGCTAGCACCTACAGGACCTCCATAGCAGTAGCGACTCTTGGGTTCTGTGGCAGTTCATCCGTATGGGCTCAAGGAGGCATGACTTCCTCTCTACTGCATCACTAGACTCAGTATAGGATCCGGCACTGTTCTACCCCACCTCATCAATATATGACCAAAAACATATCCAGGCCCGCACATCCTCCACTCTCCTCCCTACAACCTATGAGAACACCAAGCTTGTACACTTGCTTCATCCAGTCAGATATTTCAGTCTGCATCTTTCCATCACCTCCCACCTTGCAGTCTCTTATCGCCCTGCCCTGCTTTTATGCCCTACCAAGAGATGGAGATGCTGGCACTGGCAGGGCTTTTACAGCAGCCACTAAGGCAATAAGGTATTGCTGATCTGCTGCTGGATGCATGACAACCAGAGCATGAATACACTCATGCTGAAACTTACAAAAGCTATATCAACCTACCCTGCTGAAAGGTGTCTGCAGACCTCACTCCTGAACAGTTTGCACATCACCAGGGAACCACAATCTGAGGAGGCCTCTACAAAGCCACTGGGTTTGAGTGGGCACACTTTTACACAGTTTTTTTCCCCTCTTAAAAAGCGTACAAAATGTAATTATATGGGACATCTTTATATACATGCTGAATTTCAACCAATGTTTTGGTTTGCAAATGGCAAAAGAGAAAAGGCAACTCTAAAGATCAAAGTAAAACATTGTGTTTTAAAATTTACTTTCAAGGAGAAGTATTGGGTTTGAGATGACCTCTTTTTTTATATATTATTGATATTTCTAAAATTCTATTGAAAAATGTGAAAATGCTCTCAAGGATAGCCACTGCCTAATTGGAAACTGTGATGGTAATGAAATCTTTACATAACTGGCTGGCTTCAATTGAAATTGTATGGTGGACTCTGCTGATTTAGCATTGAGCTTGGGTCTTGTTTAATTTGGGAATAATATTCTCATAAAAGAACAAAATTTATAGATGCACAAATCTTCTGTGAAGGCAGTGAAGTTACTTCAGTTTACACCAGCACAGGGGTAAACAGACAAGCTGGGAGCTTGCCTACCTACAGCATCTGATGCTGCTTTAGGTACATAAGATGTCTTCCTAGTCTGGAGCTGCAATTCCAAAAACACGTGTCTGTTTTAAGTGTTCTGCCAAAGATGCCAGCCCTGTGGTGATGTGTGGGTCTAAGAGGGCAGTGGACACCATGTTTATGCCTACAGCCACTTGCTCCCCTATCCTGGAGTCTTGCCTTGCTTGAGAATAATGTAGAAAAGTGTCAAGATCTTCTCAGCACTGGCTGGGAGATTGAGTGCATTTGCATACATGACATTGCTCAGCCTTGAGAGACACACAAAGAGAAATTAAAGGAAAACCTTAGGTGAACAGCAAAACAAATGGAAACAAGGAAGCTTGACTCAGCACTGAATGCCCTTCACACGAAGCCAGGCAGCAGTGCAGAAGAGGAGGGATAATGAAGTGCAGGGGGTGGAATTTGGCACTGAAATAGCTTTCAGCTTACACAGGGTAAATTTCCTTTTATCACGAGTAGCCTGGGTCATGGAGACTCAGAGGAAACTATCCCATTCCAAATGTTAGATACTGAATGTATTTGGCTGCCTGCTACTTCCAGATGTGAGTGAATTCAGTTTGCTTATTTGTCTGGTAGCACAATTTGGCCCCAATCTTTGCTCTCACATACAAATGCGGGGTACAACCCAATCACACCTTAGTCTTGCCCCACCTGTTGATCCACACATTGCTGAACAGCCTCCTGGCACATGTTGGAGCAGCTTAGAGGCTGTTGTCATTTGTGCTGACACTTGGTATTTCCAAGGGGCTGCTGCTACACCTGGATCATGGAAATGCCAAACTGCCTTCAGATTCACCCCTTTTACCATGATATTTGCACCAAGATGGCAACCAGTAACATCCCTCTGCCTCCCGACAACACTCAGGAAACTCCTCCACTCAGTCTCCTGATGCCAGTTAGGTCTGTTTTAGTGCAAGCTTAGAGAAACAGAGCAATACAAATTTGCCTTACAAATCATCAAAGATGATCTAGCCTCATCTCGGCAGTTATTTTTAATAATCTCCGCTTTCTCTGTTTACGCTGCCCAGCAGCTTTACTAGGCTCATGAACTCATGACCAAAGAGAAGCTGAAGCTCACTTGCACCTCCCTTGTCAGCATGCCGCCTGTATCACATGCCATCTGACAGCTCGCTCCTTTGACTTTGAAGAAGACTCAGACCAACTAGTATGAGGGAGGCAACTGGGACAATAAATTATTTGCGCTGCAGCTGTGAGGCAAAGAACTTGAGAAAACCATTTTGAGTACAAAGAAAGAAGGAGGAGACCGGGTGTACTTTCCAGATAAGATTAATCCAGAATTTTACAAATTCTACAAATCTCTTGATACAGTGAACTCGACTCCTATGGCGAAGATTGCATGAAAAGGGAAGCATTCTTTGTATTGGATAATATCTCTATATATGTGTGCTATTACTGTATTTGCTTGCTTGCAAATCATGGTGGGGCTTATCCAGAAATAATTTCTGGTGTCTACAACAACAACAACAAAAACAAAAGTTATCACAAGCTATGAGTCTTTGGAGAATAGTTTTAAGACAGCATTTTTGTGACAAAGATAATAGCAAACAAATTAGGAAATGGGGGAACTTTATTACATTCAATATTCTGCAAACCCTTAGGTTTGGGAATTTGTTATGCCATTGATACCTTTCACAAATGCTTTTTCCCCAAAATTTTATCTTGCATTTTATGGGCTTCTGAGTGTGTGTATTTGTTTAAACCTGTTGTGTTTATTCAAGCAAAGAGGTGAATATGGCTGCTTTTTAATACTAGTGATGTAGTTACAAGTAGCTCAGCAGAACTAGTTCTCTCCATACACCATTTTTTGTGTGTTTATGTGCATTCATTTGGTTTCTGTTTATATAGACAACCTCTGTGTTACCCAGAGAAGCTGTGGATGCCCCAGCCCTCCAAGTGTCTAAGGTCAGGTTGGATAGGGCTTTGAGCAACCTGGTCTCATTGGTGGCATTGCTGCCTGTGGCAGTGGTGGTTGAAACTAGATGATCTTTAAGGCCCCTACCAATCTGAAACAGTCACAGAGTCACAGAACATGCTGAGTTGGAAGGGACCCACAAGGATTATTGAGTCTAACTCTTAGCCCTGCACAGAACCATCCCCAAGAGTTGCACCATGTACTTCAAAGTATTGTCCAAGTGCTTCTTCAGCTCTAAGATTCTCTGTCACGGCCATGCCCTGCCTGTGCCCACAAAAACACAGGCAGGATGCAACAAGAGCACTACGTCTGCACTCCCACACAAAGGAGCAGACGTTTTCTACCAAGCTATTCCTGCCTCACTGCAGTGTCTTAAACAAAACCTGGAATGCAGCCGGCAGGACCTGCAGGTTCCTGCCTGCGGTGGCAGGCGAATTTGAAACTCGGTTTTCAAACGAGGTTCTCCGCCGGCGCGGCGCCCCCGAAACGGGGCGGGCGGGCGACAGCGGCCGCCAGGGGGACACGGCCTGGTAAACACCGCCCGGGGGGATGCCGTGCCGGGCAGCGCTTCTCCAGAGCCCCGGCCCCGCCGGCAAACACCTCCCGAGGGGGTACCGTGCCGGGCAGAGCCCCCCAGAGCCCCGGCCCCGCCGGCAAACACCGCCCGAGGAATGCCTTGCTGGGCAGAGCCCCCCCAGTGCCCTGGCTCCGCGCTGCTCGCCCCCAGCCCCCCGCGTGGCTCCGCCAGCAGCTCCAGCGCCGCGCCCGCACCTGGTTCCCAAAGTGACCCACACTGCATCCAGCCCCCTGAGGGATGCGGTGTGGGGTCCTCGGGAGGCTCCCGAGACATAAACAAGAGCCTGGGAAGGCGTGCGCTGACCTCCCGACCGCGCTCCGGCTTCCCACGGGAGCCGCCCGGCGCAACCGGGGATTGAGTCGAGTTCCTCAGCACCTCCATCCCCATCCCCGACGGCGAGTTCCAGCTACCAATCGGTCAGATTGAAAGATTTTAATGTTTCTCCTAACTAAAATAAAACACCAGCTCCCCTCTTCCCAAGGAAAGTATTTTTATTGAGTCCTATTCCACATCAGTATGAAGACACTTACAGCACTGTACAAAGCAGTCCCTATATATCAGCCCGTCAAGTAGTCTAAACAACTACTCTGGAAGTCTTCCAGCCTTGTCCAGTCAATGACCACAGACCTATTTGGAAAGCAATCACTAGCAGTGGTGTTACTGTAATCCTGCCTCCCTGCTCCTTTCGGAGACATGTACGTAGTAGTGGCCTTATGACATGCACTGTTGGGAGGTTAAGTGCGTGTTTAACATGTGGTCATTGCACTCGGACAACCCACAACACAAGGCAGAGGATCGGGTTTATGGCTTCAAAGTGTCACAGCTATGTCACAGTCCTAGAAAATTTCTGCAGCTCTTAAGACATCACACTTGGTCAATTAATCAGTATGAAGTTTATAAGTAATCAACTTAATATTGATATGCATAAGATTCTTCCATGAATGTATTTTTCACGGGAACCTTAGGACTTTGACAGATTGCAAGAGAATAATTACAACAGCAAAGACCTAGGCCTGTCTCAGTTTCCTAATGGATAAATCTGTAATAGTCATCTTCCTAACAGATTTCTGTTGAGACAAAATGTATTAATTTGGAAAAAGCACTTGTATTTTCAGAAAGTGGTAAAGAAATATGATGTAACATATTCCAAAACCATCTTCTATAAAACAATATACTTGATGTACCTCATCTAATCTAAGCTGGCAAAGTTTTGGATATTTAATCAGCGTATATCAGCTGTCCTGAAATGTAAAGTGGCATAAACAGCAACATTTTCCTAACTGATATCATACATATATTTGAAGTAGTAATACAATTAGATTAATTGGATTTACAAGGCATTTAGTGGGGATAAAAACAAAGAAATAATAAAGTTTTCGGAGGAGCTATAAAGTGGCTGTTGGGTCTATGCATAGCAAAGCTTACACTTTTGGAAGCTATTTTGCATACACATTAGAGCCTTAATGATTATTTGTGTCCAGGTATTTAGAGTAACAATGTCTTATATTCTTTTCTCTTTTTTTCCTGCAAGATAAATGGAGGTGTGTTTGAAAGTGTATATGCAGGTATGAACATATGTGCACCTGTATGGGAGCCAGTAACACTGAAATGGTATCTAAAGCTTCTAGTGAGGAGGACAAGTTCCACAGATGCGCTTTACATTTTGCTGTGATTGTCACATGGCCTCTGATCTTTCTTATCTTAGACAGAAGGAATTCATTGGCCTGGGTGATGTCTAGTTCCCATGAAAATGAGTCCTTTCATGTACACCTTCTGGCTTCTGCTCAACATTTTGGAATTAATTCTTCCCTGCAGAAATGCTAAGAATCACATGAATGTATCAAAAAGCTGGAGAAACCTTTCATTTGGAACAATATCGAACCATACAATAGTTTGGATTGGAAGGAACCTTTAAAGGTCACCTAGTCTAACCCTCTGCAATGAGCAGGGACAGCTTCAACTAGCTCAGGTTTCTCAGACCCCCATCCAGCCTGACCTTAAATGTTTCTATCCACCACCTCTCTGGGCAAATTGTGACAGCTTTTCACCACCCTCACTATGAAAAATATCTTCTTTATATCTAGTCTGAATCTACTCTCTTTTTGTTTAAAATAATCATCCCTTGTCCTATCGCAACAGGCTCTACTAAAAAATTTGTCCCCATCTGTCTCATAAGATGCTCTAAGGTCTCTCTGGAGCCTTCTCTTGTTCAGACTGAGCAACCCCAACTCTATCAGCCTGTGATCACAGGAGAGGTGCTCCATCCCCCTGATCATTTTTGTGGCCCTATATGTAGCCGGTAGTCTACATTTTGGCACTTTTTTGTAATAGATTTTTTTTATGATATATAACCCTGTATCAGAAAAGTATCTATTGCAATTCAACAACCTTAATTTCCACCAGACTCACCTCATCCCATATGAAATAAAGATAACAGAGACCTCCCTGGTTCCTATTGCTTGGCTGCAAATATTGTATCCATTATTTCTTTACCCTCTCTAGACTGTATGTCTAGACATACACAGGAGAAAATCCCTTTTTGAATGTATTGGACAGCACTTGGTGTGGCTGCTGCAAAATGAAATTTGGCCAAAACTGTTCAGTGTAATCAATATCTTGACACTTCACTGGGATTGTCACAAAGCCTCTGATTTCATCACCCCACAATGAATGTGGTTGCAGGAAGTTTTCTTAATACCCAATAAAATTCTTTTACAGACACAAAAAAGCCCTCTTCCCCCCAGCCGATACCAGGAATTTGTGGTAGGGTTTTGCAGACTTGCAATATTTAAATGAAGCTTATAGACAAAACAACAAGATATGTTAAAAGCTTCTAATAACATGGTCAAAAACCACATGGTTCCTCTAAAAGGCAGTCATGGAATTTAAACAGCAGAAGAAGGTGCTTGATTAAATATGGAGTCATAGGGAGATACGTTATTATATATAATTACTGGTAGAATACCTGGATACTTTTAACACAAAATCTCACATCTTTAAATAGTTGCATTTCTCCAAACAGCAGCACAGATTAGCAAACAGATTAGTGTGTTTACTCAGCTTTACAACAAAGTGTTCTCTGAAGTCAGTGGACTACTTTTCATACCACCCTGTTTTTCATGAAATTGTAGATATGTGATCCAGAGCAGCATAATTTTACCTGAATGAAAACATCAGTATTTGGACCATTTTTTTTCCAAAGTATTAACTGTGGTTTCCATGTTTGCCTTTCCATTTTTTCTTCTTTCTTTCTCAGCATTTTTCTTACATTCTTGGTAAAGCAAAAGCTAAAATGCTAAATGACCTTAATAAAACTGAACCACATTCCAAACTTTACTAACAGATTCATTCCAATTAGTGACTTTACAGTAATTTGTAAGGAGCTGTAGCACTACTAATAGGAACTTTCCCCCATGGATGTACACACGTCATTCTGCCTGGGAACACGGGAGCAAAGATGCATGCTCTGCCTACTTCTTACTGGTGAGCCCAAAGCTCTGTCCTTCCAATGCCCTACTTGGTAAACTGCATTTAACATTTATACAATTATTTATTTTGCCTTAGAGGAAGTGGACTAGCAACCACTCCTGGCAAAATCCATGAGAAGGCATATGCTAGAAGTAAAAAAAAAATTTCAACAATATGTATTTTCCTCATGACTTCTGTAAACAAGGAGAAGGGTTCTC
Organism: Campylorhamphus procurvoides; assembly: GCA_013396655.1. Classification (NCBI taxonomy): domain Eukaryota; kingdom Metazoa; phylum Chordata; class Aves; order Passeriformes; family Dendrocolaptidae; genus Campylorhamphus; species Campylorhamphus procurvoides. Next base: position 1,170,469 of record WBMV01001668.1, on the reverse strand, counting down.
CAGTTGGGTTTCTGTTGGATCTTTGCTGCTATGGCTCTACTGAGAAGTCTGTATAGCCAACTCTAGTCCTAATTTAGCACTCCACCTATCCAAAGGGCTTCCCAGCCATTCATCCTACTGATGCTCCGGAGATACAGGGAGTTCAGCAGCGTTACTTATGCAGTGCAATTTGAGACACAGGAGAGAAGGAGGATAAGCTGCTCAAGACCCACAGACAGCCCATGGCAAAGCCCAAAGTAGATCTGCTCCCAGGTTTCTGCTTGCTCTTTCAGACCTTTCTTTTCTTTAGCACACCCGCAAACTCATCCTGTGGTTTGTGAACCTTAACAAGCCTTTCAATAAAGCTTGTCTGGGCTTTGCATTGGTAAAGAAACTTGAAATTAAGGCAAGCCTTTGCATTGGTGTGTGCTGTGCTGTGAAAATTTCACATGCCTGTATTTCACCCAACTTGTTCAGCCAAAGTAGCACGGCACAGTGGGCCAGAAAACTGCATGTCTTTCTGAATGGCCCAGTTTATATGAAGATGGTGAGAGTGGTGGATATGGAAAATGGGTTTTCAAGAGTTTAAGGAAGTTACCACTTCCTCTGGGAATCCACATTCCTTGCAAAATGTATTCCTCTTCTCATCCATATATTCCTTCTGTTTTTACTGCAGTGGTTCTATGTATCTAATAATTTGGCATTATATATTTTTTTACAGACTCTTCATGCACAGTTTGAATTGCTCATAAAATCCTGTTTTCCACAACCTGTATGAAGAAATACAGAATAACCAGGTTAAGAGAAATCAAAGGAAAGCCATTTTAAGTCTTTCATAAAAATTTAAACAAGGAAGGATAAAGGGTTCAAACAACAGTGTTTTTAATGTGTCTTGCTACTGCATTCTTGAAAACAGTTTGCAAGTCAGTTGTGAAAATGTGCAGTCTGAGATATGTTTGCTGCTTGCACCAAGACAACCAGCCTGTTAATTTTCATCCCAAATGTCAACATATACTGCAAAAAGCGTACAGCCTGTGCAAACTCCTATTCAGCACACCAGTCCTTACTTATTTCCTTGGGGCTTTTTACTGCTATCACGAAAGTCTATAGATAATTACATTAGTGAGAGCAGAGTTAAGACTTGTACATGAGACCAGGTCCTATGATGTTGTTCGGGAGCAACAACAGGAAAGTACTTTCCCTTCACAGACCATTTGAATTGTGTTTTAAGGAGCAAAACCCACTGTCAAACTGCCATTTACAATTTTATTGTGCCTACCCAAGTTGCGCTAAAATGAAAGGTCATCTGCATCAGGAACAGAGTTGCTGTAGTTTTCCTTTTTTCAGTGCAGTGAAGGTGGTAGGCAGACATCCGCTTTCAGATACATTTGTGTTGACCAAAGAATCCACCATCTCTGCCTGCTTCACGCTTCCCACCATCTGTTTAGCACTCCCCAGTTCTGCCAGCAGAAGGACTTGTAGGAGAATTTAGGCAACCCCCTACAGACAACAGCTGCTGTGAGGGCCCAATCCATTTCCAGCAGCCATCTGACTTGAAGGAGACTCTTTGTATCCCACTGCTGTTCTCTTTTGTCTAGCTACCTTGGTTGATCTTAAAAAAACAACCGAACAAACCAAAATTCCCATACCACTTCACCATACAGAGCATTGCTTGCATTCTTATTCACTGCTACAACATTTTACACAGGTAAGTAAGGGGGCAAGTAAGCAGAAAGGTAGGTAGGTAGGTAGGCAGATAGGTAGATAGATTAGATAGATAGATGATAGATAGATAGATAGATAGATAGATAGATAGATAGATAGATAGATAGATAGATGGAGACAGATACATACCTACAAAAATTTTTTTGTTCTTTAAAGACATAGACATAAAACAAAATCTACCACACACACAAGAAACCCCACTTCCTCACACTCTAGACTTTTCTCTTAATCACCATCTAAACATCTCAGAATGGATTGGGACACAAACTTTTCTGGATAAGGAAGCTTGTTCATTTTCTCCATCACTGGATTTCAATTTACTGATTAATTCATTTTCCATTATTTCTTCAGAATACAACAAAGGAGAAAGAAACTATTTACTATTAAAGGTAGTCAAAATAATGACTGGATATGTGTTTCTGTGTGTTGTGATGATTCTGGCATGAAACCCACTGATCTGACCACCCCTTTTTATTTCTTGACATATATCATGCATGGTTAGCACATTTTATTTCACATTTCTGTCTCCCTTGTTTTATCTCCTTCTGTGTAGGAACACAGCAGTTATGAAATGATTTATCATCCATATCCATGTTGGTTGGTAATTTTACTCCTTTGAGATCTTTCTTCAACAGACTGTTTTTGATGGGCATCTTTCAGATAGCTCTGAAGCATCTAAACCAAACTGAGCATTCTGCTCCATAAAATAAAAAACAAAATCAACAGCAGTGGGAGATCCTAGCAGCCAAGCAGGTCTGATAGAATCTTTCCCTAAATCTTAGCAACTTTCTGACTCCAGAGTCTTATTTTTATTTTCTAAGGGTATCTTTAACACTGGTATCAATTTAACCCCAAACATTCAGTCAGTGCGTAATCCCCATTCTTGCAAATGAAAAGACATCTCGAACAACATTTTCTGTAAACGGATCATTAATGTTAAGTTATTAAAGGGCTTTTTCAGAAACTGTAGCATTAACCACAAATGTTAAGTGTGTTTCCTTTTTTCTTACAAAAAAGGAATATCATGCATAAATTGACCTATCACACACATAGATTATGACTCTCAGTTTTGTCTGTGAGGATTTTAATGTGATTTTTATGATTCACAATACCAGAGCTGACTGTAATGGACAGGGATGTAGAGGGTTGTCTAAACCCTTGTAAGTGTGCTGAAAGTTTCTTTTGTCTAACACACCAGCTAACTATTTGATTAGATAAAGACCTAAGAAAACTCCTCCGGTGGAGAAGACGGCAATCAAATGTGGAAATCTTCATTGTATAGAGCACCCTGGGGTTTGTTAAATATCTGCAGATCTTGTTGTAATTGACAATGTTTATTCTTGCAAGTGAATTCCAAGATAGCCTGGCTTCTTTGGTTTAATCTCAGCCTTTTTTTGTTTGTCTGATTAGTTGGAAACTGTAGCAGGTCACCCTGGCTCTTTGAAGAATGAGGGGTCTCATTCCAGGGTGAGGCCCAACGAATTTGTGAATGAATGAAAAGTTAATTGAGGAAAAGGGTAGAGCATATTTCAGTCATAGTTAATTTAAGCAAAGCCGATAAGTTAGTAAATAGAAACACCAGTGTATTCTTTCAAGTAGAATTTTTGCCCTTACTGATATCTTAGGTGCTGTTTCTCTGACCCTTTTAAAGAATGCTGCTTGTCATAGACACTTTATTATCTAATCTTTTGCCCAAGGAGAGATTCTGTAGTGTTGAGTAATTACAAATAGATTGAGTGCATTTGCACTCAAAAATAAAAGGAAAGCTTATGTACTATAAACATTGTGAATTTTTCACTTTATCTTCTTAAAAGGATATTTTTTTTTACTAGCAAACACTAGAAAACAACATGAATGACATGTCATAATTTTTTAAGAAGGTAAATGAACCTGTTGAATCCTTTTGGGTTTTTGTTGTACTTGAAATATCTTTTGTAATCACTTCAGAATTGTGGCAAAATACAAAAGTAATAACAGCTTAATAAAAGCCATCTCTTTAATTTAAAACTTTTATATTAAAATTTAAGCCAAAAGCCAGAAAGCTGATATGCAAGCAAATGAAAGGTACTCTTTCTTCATGTGTAAAGACATGGAAGAGAAAGCTGTGTTTTGCTAGAGGAAATAACAAAACTTTGAAAAGGCATAACTGGGAACTCTGATACCAAAAAACAACCAAACAAAAAAGGACAGCAATGAAAAAAAGCAAGGAGCCAGAGAAGCCACAGCAAACCGGTGGAGATGAAATCAGACATTTCTTCAATTTTCATTATACTTCGGACTTGCATGAGATTTACTGCCCAGACATCTCAGAGCACCATAACGTTGCCAGTTTAGTTACCTACTGTCTTCAGAGGTAAGTGCTACCCTCACTTAGTAGACTGGGAAAATGGAGCAGGAAAGGTAAAATGATTTGTCATGCATCATGCAAGAAGACTACAAAAAAGTTAAAAATAAAAATGCTCTTAATAAAGACAGAAGACTTGGAGATGCTGTACTGGCAAATCTGAGGAGCAAATATGCTTCAGTGCAGCCATGGGTGCCAGAAGAGAGGACTGGAGAGTATTACCCCTCACTGTGATGGGGTGTACACCCATTTCCTGCCACCCAACCTCCAGCCCAGTCAGGATCAGGAACCACTAGGGAAAGACACTGACTTCCTCACTGCGGGGTGGGCAGAGTCCTGGGTATTAAATGCGACCAGCTGTGGTGTTACTCACTCACCAGTCAATTAAAAATGAGTAAATGCTTCTAGAGAAGGGGACCAGAATGCCAGTGCTCTTCTGCTCAAGCCCATGAGACTTTTATACCTCCTATTATACCTACCCCTTCCTCTGCCATTTTGGTTTTGGAGACCTAGTCCAACAGGCAGGTGGTAGATGTGTGCTGGCCAGGCAGAGCCTTCCTGAGAAGCAGCTGTTTAAATTTACCCTTTAGCTATATGGCTGGGACCCTGTATGCCTCCACAGAGGTCAGTGCAGAGGGACATCCCCACTGGACTAGGCTCAGGTTGAGCAGCCTGGAGCAGTAACCATGCTGCCTTTCCTTCCCCCACTCCGTCTTTGGCCCCCAATGGCTCAAAATGAGAAAATCAGGAAACCCAGATCTGAGAGTGGAATAGAAAGCATATGGAGGAAAGATGCTTCTTGTGTTTGCCACTGCCTTTTGTTCTCCTTTTGAAAAGTCAGAATCTTTGGAAGCTTTTTTTATTCCTCTTTTTCTTTCCTCTTTTTCTTTCCTCTTTTAAAGGTTTAATCCATATTTCCATAGCATCTCTGCTATCCACTGCACTAGTATGTTTTTTCTCCAAATCTGGAGAAGGCATATTTTATTTACTATATCTTAAGACACTCGACTTTTAATTTGCAAGAATTCATTTCCCTCTGGTTTTGTTTCCTCTTAACTGCCTTGACCCACCTCATGCCCCAGCACCACATTCTCTCCTCTGACAAATACCCACTGGGGTAAGAAGTGATGCTTATCCTGGGCCAAAACCAACTCCCTCTCCTCCCCTTCCCTCCTCTTCCCTCCTCGCAGGACTAAGGCAAGCAGGAGCAGGAAGCAAGGCAGTGGGGGCAAGGGCCATGCGAGGAAAGGGCACATCAAGCCCTGGTGCATAATTCAGAGACCCCACAAAGAATCCATCTCAATTTAAACTTTGACCTTTTCCCTCTCTCTGCTGTGATACTCAACAGGCACTTACCAAACCCAAGCTGGTGAAATAACAGCTTTTTCATGTGTGTGCTTTGTTTTGTTTTTACTAATGATGAAGCTGTGCCAGAGGAAAAGTCAATCTTTTCTATCTTTCTTAAACCAGCAAATACTTCCATGTTATCAGTTTACCTGCAAGTGTGAAAAATATTTAGAGGGTTCTATTTAAAACTAAATAAAAATTAAATAAAAATCAGTGATCAGGTCCCTTCCACCCTCAAAAATAATAAACCATGCCTTCCATTAACTCTTCTTTAAAAATTTTCTTTTTCTTAGGTATAGAAAACTGTAATTGTCCTTGTGGAATACACTTTTAATTATAGCTATGACTTTGGGTTTTGTTTTTATTTACAGATTCAGTGCTTAAGAAAAATATGGTTTAAATCAGTAGAGTTCTCTAATTATTTTATTTTATATTTTTTTGTCTTTTAAAAGTCAATGGAATAAATGTTTTATGTCTCCCAGTCAGTTAAGGAAAACAAATGCCATTCCTACTTGATATTCTTTAAACTTCAGTGATTTTGTTATTTTAACATCTCTTAAATGTAAAGAACTTTCCAAGATGTCAATTCTCCTATCAATAAACTTAATTAATATGTACATTTAAATGAAAGAGAGAATTAATTCACACCATTCCATTTGCTTATTGCTTGACAGTCGGGGTGTATTAAAAGCTCAGACCTCTGAAAAGAAAACATGGAGAATGAGGCACAAATAAAACATCAGCATCAAAATATCATTTTCTGTCACCATTTTCCTATGTTCCTATAATAAAACTGTCAACTGCATGAAGTTATTATTTTCTTTTTATGAGCATGGATTATCCTCACTTTCCAGTGAATTAATTTCACTGACACTGTAAGTTTTTGTTTGTACTCAGTTTTCTTTTCAATTTTAGAAGTCATGATAGTTATGACTATTTCTATATTTAAACATCCCCCATACCCACACCCCTGAACGGCTGCCTGGACTATCAGTAACTTTTTCCAGTTAATTCTTTATAACAAGTCAGTGTTTCCTTTGTTTGAAAGGGGACTTCTAGAAACACTTACTTCCCAACAGGAATAATACCCGTTTGGGGGTTTATTATTATTATTATTTTCTTTACAAAAAAAAATCTAAGCCGTTTGGGATTTTAAATGGAATGTGGTTTGCTTCAAGGCAAACAGATAATGTTTGTGGAAAGTCTAATAATTACCAAACTGCTCTTTTCTTGTTCAGGGGGCTGTATTGATTGGGGTGTGAACGTGCTCCGATAAAGCCAGGCAGCTCTGGTCTTTCGCTGTCTGGACAACTAAATCCTACACATCTACTATCAGCAAAAATAAGGCACAGAGAGAAAAACAGTTGTTTTTGTCAGGGGCTCTGGTCCTCCTTTTCTCTGCCCAGAGGCACCTCTGCGATGCCGGTGGAAATGGTGCTGCCTGCCCAGTGCTGCCTGCCTGGCTCCCAGCTACCCACTGGGTGCTCACAGGTCACACACTAGTTTTCTCCTTAGCTCGTGAAAGAAAATCAACATCTTTCCAGAGGCTGGAGCCATGCCTTGTGTCTCTGCAGAAGCCTCACTACCAGCCTTCCCAGCCTTGTGGATGAGGGAAGCAAACCACAGCAATGGAAAAAAAATTGGAAGGCAAAGCATCACTATTGGCCAGAACATCACGGAGAAGCAGAAATTGTCGCTTTGGTGTTTGCTAGGTTGCTTGTTTTGCATGGAGAGAGAAACGGTTTTGCAGGACCCCCAGGGAAAGTAATGATGGGTGATAAGAAATCTGAGCTTCTGGAGCTCCCTCTTCACCTCCAAACACAATCCAACAACCCCTTCCTTGCTGGCTTCTCAGGGAAGGGTGGGTCAGATTACTGGAAAGTGTGGATTCGGTAATGGTCAAAACATCTACGTAAGGCCTCCTTTATGAAGCTGCTCTTAGGAAGTTGTGAGAAGTAGCTAAGATGACAAGCCTTTGTGGTACAAGCTGTCTTTGGCAGTGTGAACACAGCTAATGTGTACTTGATTGCATGACTGGCTAGGAAATATTGACTGCAAAGACTCAGTGTGACTGTCAAGAAAAAAACATGAGTAAAGTACAAAGGCTATTTTGGGCATAATAGCTAGTCATTCTGGACACTAAGGAAATACTCACATACACAGACATCACAAAATATTACATATATGGAGATGTTATGACAGCTCATACTGTCTCATAATTTCCATTAAAAAGTTTCAAGGATTTCATCATTCACCCATAAGCATTTACTCTGGGGTAAAAGCAGACATAGAATATACCTTGAAAAATGGAAAGGGTTGAAAAAAACTATTTTGACGCAAAGATCGTATTTTATTAGTAAAAAATTTAATAAAAAATGGCTGCTAATAAAATAACACAATTGTTTTCTGCATCAGGTCCTGCATTTGGGTCACAACAACCCCATGCATTGCTACAAGCTTAGGAAAGAGTGACTTGAGAACTGCTCAGCACGAAGGGACTTGGGGGTGCTGGTTAACAGCTGTTTGAATATTAGCCAGCAGCGTGCCCAAATGGCACATGGCATCTTGGCCTGTATCAAGAACAGTGTGGTCAGCAGGACTAGGGCAGTGATTGTCCCCCTGTACTCAGCACTGGTGAGGCCACATCTCAAATCCTGTGCTCAGTTCTGGGCCCCTCAGTGCAAGAAAGACACTGAGGTCCTGGAGCATGTCCAAAGAAGGGCAGTGAAGCTGGTGAAGAGTAAGAGAGAGTAAGTCATATGAGAAGTGCCTGGGGGAGGTGGAGCTGTTTAGCCTGGAGAAAAGTAGGCTGAGAGGAGACCTCATTACTCTCTATAAGGAGGTTGTAGCAAGGTGGGGGTCAGTCTCTTCTGCCATGTCTCGAATAAAAGGATGAGAGGAAATGGCCTTTTGTTGCGATGGGGGAGGTTCAGATTAGATATTAAAAAACAGAATTTCACTGAAAGAGTAGTTAGGCATTGGGATAAGTTGTTCAAGGAGGTGGTGGAGTTACTTTCTCTGGAAGTGTTCAAGAGGTGTCTGGATGTGGCACTTGGGATTATGGTTTAGGGCTGATTATGATGGTGCTGGGTTGATGGTTGGACTAGCTGACCCTGAAAGTCTCTTCCAATCTTGAGGATTCTTTGATCTACACTTTCGGAGACCATAAACATATTGTATTCTTTTGGTATTCCACCTCCCACATGGGACTTTGAAAGCATTTACAAACGTTAATTATTTAGGAGTTGCTGTCAGGTAAAGCATAAATTATTCCATTTGACACATGAGGAAACCAAAGGCCAAAGAAGTTCAGCTTGATAAAGAAACTAATGGCATAAGATGACACGAGTCCTAGCGTCATTAATTATCTAACTTCTTTCTTCCAAACATCACTTTTTTTTCAGGTACAGATATGCGTCTCCTTGCCTTTGCAGCAGTAAAAAATAAAGAAAAATCCATTTGATTTTCATAGTGATTTAGAAACGCACAGCAATGAATATGTACTATATCACCTTTGAGACAGCTGTACTCAAGGCTTTTGTCTCTGCAGGGAATGTTTTGCCATAACAAAAATCGGTGTATTGTCACCCTAGAACATTTGAGCTTTAATCTTGAAAGTGGACAGAGTAATGTATTAGAGGTGCCAAAGCTACACAGATTGCAAAGTGTTAAAGTGGTATCTGCCCTGAGAGGAGCTTTTCCACAGTCATCTAAGTGGAAACACCTTTCCACTTAGCACTGTTTGTTACTACTGAGTGACTTAAGAAAAATCAATTAATTAAAAATTGAGAAAAATCAAACCCAGTATAACCTTTCCACGCTAGGTGATTTCGTTAAAGCCATTAGAACAAATTTTTCTCACCTTTTCATGATTTTTTTTTTGCTCCTTGATCTCTACATGTAAGTAGAAGATCACTGGGCTCCAGGAGCTGGAGCTTCAGAAAAAATGCACAAGTAATGGAGATGAGCAGGTACTAAACATTACAGTTTCATGTGTGATGGGCTTGCAACCCGAGATGCTGCTATAAACATTTTCACTTCTGTCAAGCTCACAACTTCACTTTTAACTCTTACTACCCCACTTCTGGTCATGACTTTTGGTTTGGGACCTGTTGCTGGAGCTACTGAATTGTTTATTTCAAACACTGTGCTCAGAGCTGCTAACCTCCTGACCCCAACCCCAACAAATGAAACCATCAAGAGTCAGATTCCAAGAAAGTTGTGAAGTGGAAATTCTTTAAACATGGACAAATAGAACCTTTTCTTTGGGCCCACATTTCTGTTTTAACACCCCCTGCCCTTCTGCAGGACGCATGCATGATAATCACAGTCCTGCAATCCACTACTCTGCTCATTTGTAGTGAGCAAAGTAACGGTGACCTCCTCTGGAAAAACTCTTGTAAAAAAGAAACACAACACTGAAATCATGTGCTGACACTGTTGAGAACTCACAGCTTTTCTTTAATGTAGACATTCCTGGTGATTTATGCCAGTAGAGCCCAGCCCACACCCTCCTCTTTCTTCAGTTGAACCTGCAGTGATTCTCTTTGCAAGGAGGCTGCGTCCAGCCCCCTGCTCCCAGAAACTGCTCTGGAGGAAGCACAGGAGTCAGAAAGGTGGCTGCCCTTACTCCCAGCTCCTAAATTTGAGACGGGTTTAGTTTACACATATTTTCAAACAGATAATTGTGTGGTATAACTGTAGAGATCTTTTGTCTCCAGTTCACTAGGGCACTACTGGGAAAAAACTGGGCCGGTACCATTTTGTGGAAGTGAAGAGAAAGGAAACCAGAGAGAGAACTGCTTTTTGCAAGCAAAGGAGGATCTGTCTCTGTAGGAGTTGGGGTTGTGCTCTTCATAGAATCCTAGAATGATACAATGGTTTGGGTTGGAAGGGACCTTAAAGATAATCTAATTCCAACCCACCTGCCGTGGACACAGATATATTCCACTACATCAGGCTGCTCAAAGAGTCATCCAACCTGGCCTTGAACACTTCCAAGGATGGGGCATCTACAGCCGCATTGGGCAACCTGTTCCTTTGCTTCACCTCTCTCATAGTAAATAATTTCTTTCAAATATCTAACCTAAACCTACCCACTTTCAGGTTAAAACCATTTCCCCTTGTCCTATCACTATGGGTCCTTGTAAAAAGTCCCTCTCCAACTCTCTTGTAGCCCCCTTCAGGTACTGGAAAGCTGCTCTNACTGCTTTTTGCAAGCAAAGGAGGATCTGTCTCTGTAGGAGTTGGGGTTGTGCTCTTCATAGAATCCTAGAATGATACAATGGTTTGGGTTGGAAGGGACCTTAAAGATAATCTAATTCCAACCCACCTGCCGTGGACACAGATATATTCCACTACATCAGGCTGCTCAAAGAGTCATCCAACCTGGCCTTGAACACTTCCAAGGATGGGGCATCTACAGCCGCATTGGGCAACCTGTTCCTTTGCTTCACCTCTCTCATAGTAAATAATTTCTTTCAAATATCTAACCTAAACCTACCCACTTTCAGGTTAAAACCATTTCCCCTTGTCCTATCACTATGGGTCCTTGTAAAAAGTCCCTCTCCAACTCTCTTGTAGCCCCCTTCAGGTACTGGAAAGCTGCTCTAAGGACTCCATGGAGTCTTCTCCAGGGTGAACAACACCAACTCTCTCATCCTATCTTCATAGGAAAGGTACTCCAGCCTCTGAGCATCTTTGTGGCTGTCCTTGCTCCAGAAAGTTCATGTCCTCATCATACTGGGGGCCCCAGATTGAATTCAGTACTCCAGGTGGGGTCTCACAAGAGGGAAGCAGAGGAGGAGAATTGCCTCCCTTGACCGGCCGATTTCTTGCGTTCTCTCCTTGTCTGAGCAGTTATGATGGTGCAGTGGGGCAGGACTTTTTGGCTAATTAAACTGCCTTGGCTCACCAGCCGCCAATACTGCAGCATGTCTTAATGGCCTGTGGCCCTATTTATGATGCATAAGGAAACAATAAAATTATATTTTTCTTTTAACGTTAGAAATTCAGGTGTTGTCTGGCTTGGAAATCTTCCTGGCAAGGGGAAACAATGACATTACAAGAGGCAAGAGAGTGAAAGATGAGCAACTGAGAACCATTAGCAAGGCGTGCCAGTTCTCATGGTTTTCCACATAGGCTGGAAGATTTCAGACCCTCTTAAGAGCCTTGGAAAGAAAATATACCGGTCTGTAGGACCAGTTCCATACCTGATAATTTTTTTTTCTCCCACATGCCACTCAGAGGTGCTCCAGCTCCAGCTTTATCTCTTTAATAGACCAGGTACACAGGGTTTTTATGCTCCTGTTCACCACTTCACAAGAGGGGCCAAAAACAATAGGAGGCGTAAGTTGAAGAAGAGTTAAGGAAGTCAAGAGTTAAAGAAGAGTTAAAAGAAATAGTAACAGCTAAGATAACTGCTCAGTTAATGAATGTAGTTAGGATAAATTGTGTTTGGAGGAAGGAGAGGTGGATAATTAATTTTGGAGGCAGCAGGGATGGAGGGATTTTGTTAATGAACCCATATTTACACAAGAGCTGAGTCTATAATTATATTTTGGTGTAGGGGATGGAAGAGTTCCTGGGGATGTAGTGGGAATAACTGAAATCCATCATAACAGTGTCTGAGTTTTCAGCTCTTTCTGTCACTGCTATAGGAAAAGTCAGGAGTTGGAACTGTGGCTGTAGGATACAGAAACTGAGGTAGAAATCCATTATCTTTCCCAAAGATTGTGGGACTGTGTACAGCAGCACTATCCTAGGATTTGGGGCAAGTAAGGATGAGAGAAAAGTAGCAAGTGGTTTCTCTGTGGTAGAGCAGAGTTTGGTTATTATTTCTTCTAACAGTGCTGTGAAGAACTCTAAACAAGTAAACACAATTCTGACGTTATTATTCCAGGGACTTCATTTTGAATTTCAGATACCAGGTCTGATCACCACCTGGACCTTGTATTCCATAGTTAGTTCTTTTGACTTGCTTCATGTCATGTAACAGCTGTTTCTTTGTTTTGCTGATTAAAGAAATATTTGTGGAATGGTAATGAATATGGAAGCAAAATCTATGATACTAAATCTGGCACAGACCATGTCAATGGAATTGTAAATTAGTTCTGAAAAATCGCCCCTTGCTTTTCACTATTTCACAGTTGCTCTGTATGTTAACATGTTCCACACAGGGGTCAGCAGTAGTTAACCATAACGAGGTAATTACAAGGTACATTGAGTACAGATGTATGTTAAGGGACATACATTAAGGATGTAGATTAATGGTGCTGTGGTGACAGCATGTTCAAGACTTGTAGTAATGTTCTGTACATTGAGTGCCCTTAATATCATTACTTTTTTAAAAGTAGGTTTTATCAGCTTTTTTTTCCCCCTTGACTACTGTATTTATTACCATGTGTATATTTACATTTGTGTGTGGAAACTAATGACGGAAGTCAGGGATGCCAATCTAATGATGCCAAACAGGTAATAGGTGTGTTTGCATTTTTGGTCCAAGTTTTCTTTATACATCTAAAATGACTCCATTTCAATTAAAATGGGAAAATATGGTTTTGTTGTGTTTGTGATTTTGAAAAACACAGCTGCAGAGGAGGTGAAGTGGAAGCAATAGGAAAGTTGCACAAGTGAAATAGCTTCGTTGGCTGCAGAGAAGAGAAATAATGCGTGAAAGAAACGGAGAATGAAGGCAAAATATGTTTACAACAGAAGCACAGCTCTTGTAGATGTCTGAGCTACCTTAAGTGAGGTACTGTGACTCCTGTCTGGAGGTACACAGCAGGAAGCTGCTCAGCTTAGGCTGTGAAACTTGCTTCACCTTTGCTAACGCTCTGCCTTGGGTGGTCGATCTGTGCTAAGATGCTACTGAGCTATTACTACTGGCAACATCTGAGCCGGGGATTTAATAGCAGCCCCCAAGCTACAGTGACATACACCTTGCACCTCTGCAACTAAAGGCACAAAGGGCACATTTTGAACCTTCTCCTGGAGAGATAGAGGAACCCTATGGAGGGCGAAGGATTTGCACTCTGGGTCTTGGGATGGTTCAGTATTGATCCAAAATCTCATCCACAAGGGCGGTGCATAATTTTATTAATATGTCTAACAATAAGACACTATGATAATAAAAGAAAAATCTCACAAAGATATTCTGTATTCAATGTGAGGTTTGAATAGTATGTAGTTGCCAATACAAGAAGCCCCAGGCTTGAGAAAGATAGAAAAACTATTGAAGAGTTTAACAAAAAAACATCATATGCATTAAAAGAAGCTACAGCAGAAAAAAAATGTAATGTTTAATTAAAAGACAACCACCAAGATGAAAGACACACCTAAGCATCTTAAAGATGACTAAACTGGCACCTTTGACCCAGATATTTTCCAGATTGTATGCTTGTATTTTACAACTTGATTAAATTGCGGTAGTTTTATCCTCAGTAATGTTTGTACATAATATACGTCGCATATATCTTACTGACAATTAAATCACCGTAGAATGTATTTTCACCCAAACCACCTTAACAGAATGAATTTTATGCATGACTTGATTACCTGTTGTGACATACACACCGATGTACAAGTGTATGCACATACCATGGAGGTATAATTATGCTTATTTAAATGCCCAGTTTAAAGTGGGACTCTTATTAACCTTGCTAATACAATTATCAGCATGAAAGAACTGGTTTTAGTAACACTTAAAGACATTATGAAATTAAACCTGCCTTAGCATTTCGTATGTTGAAACAGTCAATAAACAACCCAATCCGAAAAGCGAACAGGTAATTTCCCACCGTGTAAGGAGAGGATTTTCACAACCAGAAGGAATAGTAGCAGCTTCTTTTTAAATAGCAGCTTTCTGCTCAGGCCAACACCCAGCGCTCCAAGGGCTCGGGTAGCGGCGGGGGGAGCTGGGGGAGCCGCGGTGCGGCTCTCGGTTGCCCGCTAGGGCAGCTGGAAGCAGCAAACGAAGCCCTTGCAGGATGGGAGGGTTCAGAGACGCCGCTGTGCACCGGCTGGGGCCCCAGCACGGGTTCTCACGGAGTCACTTACTGACCCGTCGCCCCAACGCGCTTTCGTCCCCGGCATACCCCAGGCGGCCAGACCCGCCCGGCCGGGCAGCCCGCGGGGCGGGGGCGCTGACTCAGCTCCCTCGCTGTGTCAGCCCGCGGGGCGGCCGGGGAAGGGGCGCCCGCCCACGGGGGACCTTAGCGCCTTAGTCACCACCCGGGCGCCGGGGGCGCGGGTGGCGGGGCAACCTCCCNCGGGGGCGGAGCCGGCCGGGGCAGCCCCGCCGCAGCCCGGCCCCGCGGGGGCCTGCGCCCCTTCGCGCCCTCCGCTTTTTTATGAATGGACTGGATGCCCCGTGACACATTAGCCGCCTTTTTCTTATTCTTGGAAAAAGCCGGCCGGCGTGCTAGGGGTTCAAACCGAGTTGAAGCAACTCCCCGGCCGCGCGGGCCGAGGAGGGAAGGGATTGCCGTGCCCGGCGGTGCCCCCCGCGGGCCGGGCCGGCCCAGGCTGGCAGGTCTTGAGGCAGGAGCAAGGGGGGCAGTGAGCGCTGCCCTCAGGCTGGCCGGGGTGGGCGAGGCGGGGGCTCCCCCGCCNNNCTGGCCGGGAGGCTTCTGTCCCGGCGGTGGCAGGCACGGGAGCCCCGGGCCAGCTGGAGGAGCTTCGATGCCGAGGGCTCCCTCGAGGCACCCGGGGAGGGGCATCCCCGCGGGCTATGGCGAGGTCTAGGACCTTCGCCCGCGGGATGGGTTGAGCCGGCTCCGCTCACCGATGGCAGGGGATCTACCACCTTTGCTTCGCCCTTAATAATCCTGCCGGTGCCGCCGCCCTCCTTCCCCTCCCGGTTTATAGACTGTCCCGGCGGCAGTGACCCGCACACACACAGACACGCACGTTCACCAGACACAAAGGCACAGGATTTGCCCGCTCCGGACGCAGCCCTGTCCCCAGAGCCCGCCCTCCCGAGCGCTGTGCCCGCTGCCCGCACGCG